>CM076583.1:280939856-281137886 GCA_034641835.2 Pinus albicaulis | reverse complement strand
TCTCTTCGACCTTAAGAAGACTTTGGGAAAGGTTTTAGGTCGAATGGAGGTGATATTCAACAAATTTTTCTTCAGGGAAGATGAAGGAGCCATCAGGGCCACCATGAGACAAATTTAGTTTGAGGCCTAACCAGGGGAGTTAGAGTCCTTTTCCAGAGTTCCAATAGTCTAAATTGGATAAATAAGATGTTTTGAATCTGATGAAATGGTTTTTAGGGCCTGTAGAGAACTTTTTAAGGCCAAAAATCTTCAGTAAATTTCCAGGGGCCATTAGTGCCAGCTTTTGCCAGCAGCAGTGCAGGGCTTAGCCAGAGCTGCTTGAGACCATATGCAGTGAAAAAATGGTCATTATTGACTGAAAAATAATTATAAATCTAATGACAGGGGTTTCAGCAAGTTTTTAATACTTCTAGAGGTCAAAAACTCAGCAGAGAAGTTTTCATTGACCCTAGTGCCAGGGGGTGCCTATAGGTGATTGAGGCAAAACCAGAGCAACCAGAGGCCATTTTTGATGAATGAAAAGTCTATATTGACTATTTAATACATTTTGGAACCAATGGAAGTGGTTTTAGAACATTTTTAGAACTTATAGAGCTCAAGAAGCTGATGTGAAGTTTTGGGCAGCCTTGGGCAAACTATGGAGGATAGCCTATTTGGGGAATGCAGTGCTCAATTTGAGAAATTTATCAGTTGATAGTTGATTTCTAATGTGTATTGGATACATTAGGAGTGTTTTTTGTGACATAAATATAATTATGAGGGAGTTTGTGCCATTTAGAAGCTCAGAGTAGCTTAGTGCACCGACAGAAGGAATCGTGTCAACAAGAGCCTAAAGCTGTTTGTTGAACTTGGACAGCCATTTGAGGGATATATGTGGTATTTTCAGTCCTTTGGATAATTTTTTTATTCATTGGAATTAAGTATTTACTTGTAAAAACACTTACCATAATCCCAAAGAGCTGAGTCATGATGACAAAGCTCAAAGGAGATGTAGCCCACGAGATTTTGGGTGAACTCCTAGATTAAAATTGATGTTGTGTTTGAATTATTATTTGATGCATTATGTTTCTATCATACATGTTAAATTACAGCAAGAAAAAATGAAGTTAAGACACATAAACAGTAAAAATTCATACACCACTTTCAAGTAAATAATTCCGCAAAATTGTCAAGCACAAGCTCAATCATTTTAATTTAAACTGAGTGGTAGGTTCTTGAAATACATACAAGTTATCCAAACCACTTTTAGATCAGGTTGGTATCAGAGCATAGTTGCTTTCTTGACAGAGCACTTGGTTTCTTGATTGTATAGCTTGAAAGGTGTTAAACAGTGTAAAAGATTGATTGTTTTACTGTTTGCAAACTGATTGTTGTTTGAGTTTGCTTGAGTTTTGGGGATAGCTACTGATTAGCTATGTCTTGGAGAGGAAAAAAAGGAAGAAAAGGCATTAAGGCATATTCCTTACCCCAAAGGACCTCAAGGTCACATTTTGAACAAACCCTCTTGATGTTTGTTTGTTAAGAAGCTCTTGGAGTTTGTTTTTTGTTTGGCTTCTTGAATAAGAGTTTGTCTTTACAGCCATTTGGTTAAAAAAGATTTGTCATTTGTTTTTAAAAGCTTTGAGAACTTTGTTGAAGTTAATTTTTTCATTGACATCATAATGAAAACTTCTACAAGTGAAGTTTCCTCCTTCACAAGATTCTTCGATGATGATATGAAGCGTGAATTTATTATATTGAAGGACATGGTGCAGATTTTGTTTGAGGATAAACGAGAAAGCACTGAACTTCGTGAACAGTTGTTTGCCATGACGGAAGAGAAGGAAGAAATTCTTCAAATATTGCATGATATGGAGAGGCAACTCCATCAAGCCCAAGAGGCTTTGACCAAGCAAATGCATGAGGAAGAGGTAATCCATTCTAACTTGTCTTCAGTTTCCTCATTAGAAATATGTGTTGGTTCTTTCGAAAAACATACAAGGGGAATAGGGTCCAAATTAATGATTAAAATGGGCTATGAAGGCAAGGGATTAGGCAAGCATGCATAAGGCATGGTTGATCCCATTTTGGTTGAGGAACGACCCAGTAATCTTGGTCTTGGTTATGTGCAATTTAATGGTGAAGACTCCAAAGCCATGAAGGCATGTGAGGCTATTTCAAAGAGAACTTTTATTCCAAGTTCTAAGATGAAAATATGTCAAATTTGTTTCAAATATGATTGCCATTTCTTTAAGCCTTTGTTGTAGCAAGAAGATGGTAAACATGTAGTTTATGGCGAGCATGTAAGTTCATACAGTTTTCAAGACAAGAACGATGATGTTAGTCTACAAATGAAAGTTGAAGCCTCTATTATTTCATCTCCTCAAGGAGGCAAAAAGGATGAATATTCAAAGCAGTACAAGAGGTATAAATCTTCTCATGATCAATTTGATTGTGTTTCTGTAAAGCATGATAATTTTGTATGCTTAAATGGAAGAAAGATTTGTTGTACATATTGTGGTGGATTTAACCATGTTGTTTCAAGATGTTGGATGAGGAAAAAAGCATACAGGAAGCAGATGAGGAAAAGACAACTTTCAAAGAAGGTGCACAAGTTTTGCACATTTTTCCAAAAGAAGGGACATGATGTCTCTCATTGTTGGACTTTGCATCCAACTAGTTGTCCAAAGCACATGCAGCAAGAGGACAGAAAGATTGACACAAGTGGAACTGTGGATTCCATTATCGATGTGAAAATGGAAGATTCACATGAGGAAGAGTTGCAGCAAAAAAAGACGCCATGGAAGTGGCTTGGAAAGAAGTGGATGGACTTCTTAACACAGTAATAAATACTCCTTTGTACATATGCACATTTCGGTTGTTTGCATGTATTTATGTTGAAAATTTTGATGCAAGATTACATATAAATGCGGTTCAGTTGAAGGAATTTCTTTGTTGTTGCAAAATTTCGTCGTGGAGGTGTAAAAGATGAGTATGATACTCACTTATATTGCAAAAATATCTTTTAGTTCAGCTCTTTAGCCACCCACATGTTTTTGGGATTATGTACTTGTTGGTGCTTGAAAGGAAGAGTTGAAGGTGTACATGTGCATGGAAGTTGTATGTGTAAATAGCGAACTGTAAATAGGTTCATTGTACATTGATACATGCACATGTGTTTTTCAAGATGTATCATGTTGTTTATCAACTTGTGTCGATTGTGTCGCACATGTCTTTCAACTTGTATCGATTGTGTTGCACACTTTTTACATTGATTTTATGTCAATTATATAACACATTTTATGACGACTTGTTGTTGATGTCGCATGTTGCGCGACTTATGTTTGAGCCACCTTGGATCATTGATCAAGGCAGAGATGTTTAGATTCCTTCTGCAAATTTCTCGCCAGAAATTTTCTGAGTGAGTGCAAGAAAGGCAACTCTTGACAGGAGGATAAGCGCATCGAGGAAGGGAAGTGTGAATTGCTTTCTAATTGTGGTTAAAAGTCACTAGCCATGCAAGGCAAGTGTTTTGAGGTTGAAGAGAAGAGGGTGCAGTACTCTCATTTTTTGTATAGATCAGTTTTAGTAGTCCAAGAGAGATTTTGGGGTCCAAAAGCTTCTCATTTGGGAGGTGTGATTAGAACTGGATCAAGGACCTAAGGATTAGCTCAAAATTAAAAGTAATAGGATTGGTTTGAAACTAATATGGTTGCATAGGTCTCTTCTTCCTAATTCTAGCACCACAAACGGTTCGAAAAATGGACACCGTATGAAGAAGTTATTGCACTTTGAATGTTGAGTGGGTCTGGCGGAGCACGGAGGGGCTAGCCCTCCTCCCATGGAACCTCATCATATGACCAATGTGGGAGCTTAATGTTAAGAGTGCTTAAGGAGCCTAAACTCTGGTTTAATATTTAATTAAGCTTCAGTTAAGTGGATTTTAATATGGCGGAGATTCTGGAGGCGCTCCCAAATTTAGGCAGACTTCCACTTTTAGTGGAGTTAACTGGCAGTTGCCCCAAATTTAGTGGAGGAAATTGGGGCAAAATTGTTTTGGTCATAACTCTCTCAATATTGAATGAAATTGGATGAAATTGGATGAAATTGGATGAAATTTTAGTCAATTTTGGGTCTCTTCGACCTTCTGAAGACTTTGGGATATTTTTCAGGTCGAATGGAGGTGAGCTTCAGTAGCTTTTGCTTCAAGGAATATGAAGGAGCCATCAGGGCCACCATGGGACAAATTCAGTTTGAGGCCTAACCAGGGGAGTTAGAGTCCTTTTCCAGAGTTCCAATAGTCTAAATTGGATAATTTAGATGTTATTAATATGATGAAATGGTTTGAAGAGCCTGTAGAGAACGTTTGAAGGCCAAAAAGCTTTAGTAAAGTTCTAGGGGCCATTAGTGCCAGCTTTTGCCAACAGCAGTGCAGGGCTTAGCCAGAGCTGCTTGAAACCATATGTAGTGAACCAATGGTCATTATTGACTTAAAACATCATTCTCAATCTAATTACAGGGGTTTCAGCAAGTGTTGAAGACCTATAGAGGTTGAAAACTCAACAGAGAAGTTTTCATTGACCCTAGTGCTAGGGGGTGCCGATAGGTGATTGAGGCGAAACCAGAGCAATTGGAGGCCATTTTTTATGAATGAAAAGTCTATCTTGACTATTTAAAACATTTTGGAACCAATGGAAGTGGTTTCAGAAAATTTTGAGAACTTCTAGAGCTTAAGAAGCTGATTTGAATTTTTGGGCAGCCTTGGGCAAACCGTGGAGGATAGCCTATTTGGGGAATGCAGTGCTCAATTTGAGAAATATATCAGTTGGTAGTTGATGTTTGATGTGTATTGGATATAGCAGGAGTGGTTTCAGTGACAGAAACAGAATTCTAAGGGAGTTTGTGCCATTTAGAAGCTCAGAGTAGCTTAGTGCACCGACAGAAGGAATCGTGTCAACAAGAGCCTAAATTTGTTTGCTGAACTTGGGCAGCCATTTGAGGGATATTTATGGTATTTTAAATCCTTTGGATCATTTTTTTATTTATTGGAATTAAGTATTTACTTGTAAAAACACTTACCATAATCCCAAAGAGCTGAGTCATGATGACAAAGCTCAAAGGAGACGTAGCCCACGAGATTTTGGGTGAAATCCTAGATTAAAATTGATGTTGTGTTTGAATGATTATTTTCTAAATTATGTTGTTTTCATACATGTTAAATTACAACAAGAAAAAATGAAGTTAAGACACATAAACAGTAAAAATTCATACACCACTTTCAAGTAAATAATTCCACAAAATTGTCAAGCACAAGCTAGATAATTTTAATTTAAAATGAGTGGTAGGTTTGTGAAATACATAAAATTTATCCAGACCATTTTCAGATCAATTATCAACACTCATATCATTCCAAGACCAAATTTTATTTCGTCCGCCTCTACTACTTGTAGTCTGTCCGCCTCTGCTGTCTGTAATGGTGCCCGTCCACCTCTGATGTCTGCAATGCCCATCCGCCTCTGTTGAATCGAATGGAAATGGTCCGCCTCTACTAAATCGAATGTGCTCCAATGGAAAAACTCGAACGTGCTCTTTTTATTTTTCCATACCCACAAAACAAGTCATTTGCCCAAATAAATAAATAAAAAATACCCTAAAATATTTATATTCCGTATGTAATAAAAAAAAAAATCCTCTAACCCATAATTATATGTCCAATATAATGTTTTGGTTTTTTCTAAAAAAATTACCCCAATATGAATGCACGTGATATAATATTGTTTTGTCAGTGACGCCCCCGTGGACCGAGGTTATATCTGGCCAAGTGTGTCTCCATGGGGAGCACCTATACTGTTTGTTAAAAAGAAAGATGACATTCAGAATGTTTATAGACTACACACAACTGAATAAACTGACTATAAATAATGGGTATCTGCTACCCAGAATAGATGAATTATTTGATCAAGTGAGAGGAGCTACTATCTTTTCAAAGATTGATTTAAGAACAAGCTATCATCAACTGAAAATTAAGGATCAAGACGTAAACAAAACTGCATTCAAAACTAGATACGAGCACTATGATTTTGTAGTTATACCTTTTGGGTTGACTAATGCACTTGCTACATTCATGTGTATAATTAACATTGTGTTACATAGGTATCTAGACAAATTTGTTTTGGTGTTTATTGATGACATTCTGGTATATTCCAAGAATGAAGCAAAACATAAAGAAAATCTCAGAATTGTCTTACAAACACTTAGAGAACATAAGTTATATGTCAAACTTAGAAAATGTGAATTTTATAAAGATAAAATTCAGTATTTGGGGCATGTAATTTTAGAAGAAGGATTGGTAGTAGACCCAGAGAAGATAGAAGCTATCATAGATTGCCCTGTACCTACTTATGTTCCAACCATAATATCATTCATGGGAATTGTGGGATACTACAGGAGATTTGTAGAGGGATTTTCAACGTTAGCTTATCCTATTACATCTCTACAAAAGAAGGGAGTGAAGTTTGAGTGGACAGAAAAATGTCAACATAGTTTTGAACAGTTAAAACTTAAACTAACAACTACTCCTATTTTGAATATTGTTGATCCAAAAAAATAATTTTTAGTATGTATAGATGCTTGTGCAGAAGGATTAGGAGGGGTATTATTACAAGAAAACTCAGTCATAGCCTATGAGTCAAGAAAACTAAAGAAACATAAACAGAACTACATTGTACATGACTTAGAGTTAGCTGCTGTAATACATGATTTGAAAATGTGGAGACACTATCTGTTAGGAAAGAAGTTTGTATTGATGACAGATCACATAAGTTTGAAATACTTTTTCACACAACCTGGTTTAAATTCTAGACAAGCTAGATGGTTGTCTTTCCTTAGTGAGTTTGACATAGAAATCAAACGTATTAAAGGAAAGGAAAATAATATTTCACATGCTTTAAGTAGGAATGCTCATCAAATATTGAATAGTGTTGGAAGTAGTGTGAATTTTGACATTGAAGGATTAACACAAGAATTAATGAGTCAAGATTCAAGCTATGAAAAACTTCAAGAAAAATTGCAGAATACTGAGATATTGGGATATACTCAGAACAAGAAAGGGTTTATTTATTATAAAAACAGATTTTACATTCCAAATGTGAGCTCATTAAAACATGAAATTTTAGACGAGTATCATAAACGACCCTATGCAGGACACCCTAGTTATAAAAAATTGATTTCACTGTTGAGAAAGAATATTTTTCGGCCAGGTATGAAGAAATATGTGGCTGATTATTTAGCTAGATGTTTGGAATGTCAACAAGTAAAATTAGAACATCAACATCCACCAGGACTGTTAAATCCTTTACTGATTCTAGAATGGAAGTCGGAAATAATTTCCATAGATTTTATAATTGGTTTTCCTATAACTAAATATCAACATGATTCTATAATGGTGGCTGTAGACACATTGACTAAAGCTGCACACTTTTTACCAAAGCTGCACACTTTTTACCAATACAATCTGCTTTTGGTACAACTCAAGTAGCTAATGTATTTATGAAAGAGACTGTAAAGTTACATGGTATTCCTAAAATGATTATATCAGACAGATATGAAAATTTTACTTCAAATTTTTGGAAGACACTGTTCGGAGGAATGGGTACCAAATTTAACTTTAGTACTGCCTACCATCCCCAAACAGATGAACAAACTAAAAGAACAAACCATATTTTAGAAGACATGTTATGAATGTATGTTATGGACATACCTACAAGATGAGAAGATTTTATGCATCTGGCATAATTTTCATATAATAATAGTCATCAAGCCTTAATAAATATGATTCCTTTTGAATCATTGTATGGCAGAAAGTGCCATACACCACTTAGTTTGATTCAACCAGAGGATAACTTAATCCTTAACCGGATGCATTGTAAGAGATGGAAAGAATTGTGAATAAAATTCAACAAAACATTAAGACATCTCAAGAAATACAAAAGAGTTATGCAGACAAAAATAGAATTCATAGAGAATTCAAAGTTGAAGACCATGTTTACTTGAGGATTAAGCCCAAAAAGAGTACTTTATACACTGGTAGTTGTGCTAAATTAGCACCACACTACTATGGACCATTTGAAGTTATAGAAAGAGTGGGGCCAGTAGCTTATAAGTTGGCTCTACCTAGTCACATTAAGGTTCACAATGTTTTTCATGATTCCTTATTGAAAAAGTATACACATGATCCTACTCATGTAATTGATTGGAATGTGATACAAGTGGAACCAGAAGGAGAATTTCTTCCAAAGCCACTTCATATCCTGGCACGGGAAGAAATCAAGCTCTGAAATAGGACGGTAGCTAGGGTGAAAGTGCAATGGAAGCACTTTGCACCTAAAGAATCTACTTGAGAGCGAGAAGAAGATATGAAGGAAATAATATCCATAATTGTTTGAAAACTGAATTAAGATTTTGCAACACCGTGGAGGGTGTTTTGTTTTAGAGGGGGAATATGTTATATCCCTATTTTTACTACTTTTATTAGACATTTGAACAATCCTAAAGGTTAAGTGGACCTAAATGAAAACAATTATTGTGGACATATTTTATTCTTGTAAATTTAATAAAATTAAAATGGGAATTATTGTGCAAAGACTAGAGTGTAAATGGAGACTAGGATTTCAAGTCCATGAGGATGGATAAGATTCCAAAGACTTTCCCAGATTCTCCAAAAATACTTGGAGAAAATAATTTAAAATTTAATATTAGATTGGAGATAAAAATCTAAAAAGATACCTCAGTAAAGCGGAAATTTACTAAGAATAGGTGAAATAAAACTAGAAAGAGAAAAAATCTAGTTTTAAAGTACTGTTGTGGAAAAAAACAAAAGGAAAGCCTAGGCAAAAAGGAAAACAACATCCTGATTAACTGGACACATTTGTGGAAACATGTTGAAGGGAAAGTGAGCTTAAATAAGCCATTCCTGTGTAGAAAATAGGTTTTCTACACCTTAGAGGAATTGTTATCTGCTCGAGGGGAGCTATGGAGAGAAAGCTCAAGGTTTGGTGGAAAATATTCTTACCAAAATTGGTATGCACAAAGAAATTCAATTCTGAGTTATGAATTTTATTATGATAGAAAGTGTGAGATTATCTACTTTTATTGAATTATGGTTTAATTCGGTTAGATGGAAGTGTGTAAGAAAAGTTAATTTTATACATGATTAAATAGTGTATAAAATGGTGAATTTCAGCATAAATTTTAATTATATAGTCTGATGTATTTAACAGACAACAACTATAGAAACATTAGTTGATCTGTATGGTTACACAGATAAGTAGAATTGTACACCAACACTCAAAATGTCTAAACACCATTAATATGTTTAAATCTGAGGTTAGGTGTTAAATAATATTTCTGTAAAGACATACAAAATAGATAAATATATTAGAGAGAAGTAAACTTAGTGTATTTATCATAAATGTATAATTGACATGACTAAGTAAATTCCAATTAATATCTTATATCATAAAACAAGTTTGGATACAATTACAAATTATTGCATGTTCTCAGAAATAGCATAAAAGACTAAGATGAAGAACTTAGATGAAAATGATTTCAATAAAAAAAAAAACGCGGGGAAAGACTCCATTTGAGTTCATTGAGAACCTGCAACAGAAAACGAAAATATTTGCAAAGAAAGACAAATATATGAAATTCGAAAAAAAAAAAAAGAACGAAATTATCTCTGGTCTCAAACTGAAAAATAATCTTACATGAGAGAAAGAGGGCCTCTGGATGATAATGCCAAAGTATCATGGCAGAGTTGGAAATTCATTGAAGTTGTTTCACTTGCGTAAGAATTGAGACAATCATTTTAAGGCCACGGCTGCGTGGAGTGATGAGGGTTTGTAGAGCCGAAGGCCGAGAGTTTCCAAAATGAAAAATGACTAGTCTTGTTAGGGTTTGGTTGTCGTAAAATCCCACAGGGAATATGACTTGATCCAATCCCTATACGTGACTTCAGTCCAATGCCAAGATGGATAACAAGCCATGTCAAGGCATTTAACTCGGATGTACTGTGAGATGGGTAAATATCGAAAATTATAAATCTAATAAAAGCGATGATCAGTACGAATTTCAGAGGTTAAATTCTAAATCACCAAACCTGTATAGGATTGTACTTACCATTAACAAGTGACAGAGATATTAATCAATGAAGGGATTAATATAATATATATGTCAATTCAAAAATCAAGAATTGTATTCACCACGTATAGTTTAAAAACTTATTTATTAACAAATAAATGTTAAAATGAAATAACGTTGGTGTGTGTGAATAGTGGATGGACCACATGGATAATACAAAAAATTATATTATATCTCCCTACATATGTGTATTTGAAATTAGAATTGGTTAACATGGTATATAAATCGATATTACAAAAGGATGAAATAATCTTAGTAATATAATGGTATATTATATTAAGAACATAATGAAATCCTTTACAAAGATTCGAAATAACTCTGACTATATTAAAGGAGTATATAGGTATTTATGAGGAATGACCATATGATGGTAGTATAAAATACTATAAGATATTTAAGTCAGGCCTTAGTGTAATAGGTTGAGAATACTATTACAAGGTAACTCAGAATGGAAAGTATAAAGAGTATAAGTTATACAAAATTTACTATATATATTATAATTGTAATTGTAATTGAATGAGATAATGACGAAGTATCATCGAGTGGAAATGGAAAGGAAAACTAACTATGAATTACTCAAGTTAGACAAGTATAATCAATGGAAGAAATGTTACACTTGGATTCATGAATTATAAATGAAAAGAAAAATATCAATAAAAAGTGTAATGACAGAATTTGTCGAATAATGACGAACTATGAATGAAGGAATAACAACAGAAAATATAACGACAAAATTCGTCGAATAGTGACTAATTAAGAGAAACTAGTGGACAACAACTTAAGTAGTTATGCTAAAAATTAAAAAAAAATTTAAAAAAAAAAAAAATTGCAGTAAGTGGAGTTGTTACATCATACATGCATATTCGAGTTGAATTTTCACTTGGATAGTGCATTTTTTTCTTTGAGATACGAGCCTTCATTTGCTGCGTACTTCCCCAGAGAATAATACGACTTCCACCTTGGTAATAATTCCTTTCATTTTGTATTATAGAAATCTGTCTAGGAAATTCAAATTCGTTTATTAATCTTTTTTTGTTATACAGAGATTGGACAGAGGAATAATATATTTTGTTGCTATTTAAATTTAAACTCCAGTTCAGATTGTTTTCTAATTTACAATGTCTTTTATAATACCTCTGTGATTTCCACATTTTTAATAAGTTGACCATATAACTCGATATAACTAGATAGAGGATTAAAATTGCTTTCGATATACTCGCATTTGAATTATTATAAATTGATACAACTTCGTAATAGAATGTAATTATAATTACAATCTCAGACTATATTTTTATGTTATACTCTAATCAGTTAGAGTTATTAAATTCCAAATTTTGATTATAATTAATGGTTATAATCTTTTTTTTCTGTATCTAATGCTAGAAAACCCCTTTTTCCATATCAGCATAGTATCTGCAACTATGTCAATTGTTGTTGTACGAGGCTACAACTTTTCCCTTAGGTAAATATTTGCTTCTCTCTGTTTTATATTTAATTTTAAATCTATTATTCATTTTGTCCCTTTCGTATTCCTGTACTCAAAATTTTATTTCTATTATATACAGGAGACTTTTCCACTTTGATGACCCTTATGCAGGTATCCTTTTTATTTTTAGTACTTGTACACATCATCTATATTTTTATAGTTATTTTCATCAATAGTTAATGTTATTCTTACATTGTTGTTTGTCCTTCCTTGTAGCTGTGTCACCTTTTATTTAATTTCTATTACAATTAGTTATGACCCAATGTCATAAGATATGACGACACATTTTACCTTCTTGCACGTCGGCCATCCGAACACAGAGGGTTCCGCAACCTCTATATATTATTTACAAATTTCAATTCCATACTATGTAATTGAATTCTAATGAATGACTTAAGTCAACTTGTAGTTAAATGTTATAACTGTAAATTTTAACTGAGTTGTACGATATTGTTATCCTCATCCCCACAAGAGGAATTTTCATGACTGAGATTGTAACATGTAAATACAAAGTAAAATATATTGTTATTTACTACATGTTTACTTCTTTATGATGAAATATTGTCATGCATAATTAGAGGACCTTTTCTAATTGACAACAGTTTTATGCTTGTAACAACTCCACTTCCACAAAAAAAAAAAACTTTTTATAGTCTAAAGAGTAATTATAGTCAACCGCATTAATTTATTTCATCGCTCTTCAACGTATTCGTCTAGCTGTTTATGTTTCCCTTACTATTGACGAATTTAAATCCAACAATTTTCATCATTCACCTTTTTTGGAAGCTTGACATTAATTGTGTCTCTTTAACACTTTATTTTAACATAATCGAATTTATGCTACTTATGCTAACTCTAGCATAATATAATTCTTATATTATACTCGTAACATTTTAATTCCACTAATTCAAGCATATGTTCCTTTTAGGTTCTATCTAAGTTATTTTTATTATGCTTGTATCCACTTGCTTGTGCATTCTCAAATTTCCCTCGTTGACAATCTTATTTTATATTTTATCAAGGCTATCATTGGAACCTTACCACTGTGTGTAATATATGAATTTATATATATACATTTACTATACATAAGTGATTCATTCAATCTTTAGAATGAATTCGATATTATTACATCTTCACTAACCTTACTACATTCCCCATTTTGCAATATATATAATGGATAACATTCTTAAGTACCCATTGTATGAATTTTTATCATTCAAATATTAACATTTTATATTAATTCCTCGAGCCCTATGTGGGATTATTTTCATGGTATATAATTATTGGTATATGTCATGTAGGCCTCCATTTTGGAATTGACATGGACTTACCTCAACCTCATTGCTTTGCCACGACCTCGGCCTCATTACTTTGCCACATAATTGACTTATGCTACTCATTAACTTAGCACGATTTCACATAACACTACACATTTATGAAATTGGGATTTGGGATGATTGTCCATAATATTTGAAGTCCGAAGGATTAATGGCTTTATCCTTTTCATATTTTTTCATTTATGAATTGTACTGAGTTCATTAAAGCCATCACATGGCACTGGAGAAAGGAACTTTCATCTTCCCGGTTGATTTCCCTCGCTCAATTCTTTCCACGTGGACGGTTATGAGTACATTGTATCATTGATTTGACTTAAATCTTATTCTGCCCCAAATTTTGATTTTTCATTATTTTGGCACTATAATTTCTTTGTTTCAACTCTGGTTCCTCTAGAAACCCTTGTTTCGAAGGGATCCATACCTTTCGTTGCTTTTGGCCAGACCCATGACGCAAAACGTCCATGGATCTCATTACATATTCCATAGTAAATGCTTGAATGTTACCTCTAGTAATATTTCCATTTGATGCAACATTTTTTCTATTAGATCTCTATTATGTATTTGGTTTCGTAATTTAATTTGTCTTCGAGCCATTGTCCTCTACAACCATTACATATATACTAATTGTAGTTGTAAATTATTCATTTTGCTTCACGGATTTATGTTTTGAAGGGTATCATTACCAATATACTTCCAGGTGCATGAAATCTAAAATGTAACTATTCCTAATTGTATACGAAGTAAGAAATTCACCCAGTTTCTTCATACATTCGAATTTACTACAGTTTCGCATTTTTTCCTAAATATATTAGGGTTCTTCTGGTATCAATGTTATTCCATAGTTTTTTTGTATATCATTGATAATAATTTATCTCTGTCATTGGTTTATGGTAACTTACTGTGATACAGATTTTGACTCTCTGTATGATATTTACCTTTTCTTGTTTTGGATGCAGGTTGGAGATTACCACCGACAGTAAGGAGGAATTTCCCTATAAGCGTATCCCTAAAAATCGTTTTTCTTTTGGGTATCATAATTCTTTTCCAGGTATGATAATTTTACCCAAACTACTCTCTGAAATTTTCTCAACCAATATGTATTGTCTACTTGTGGTTAAATAATTTTATGGGTTTTTGTTAGAATATGATTTTCATTCATTCACCTTGTTCTTCTCTACTTTGCGAACCCAGATTTGTTTTTGGGTATTCGTACCCTTCTCCAATAGATGTAGGTTTATTTTTTTTCTCAGTGAATATACGACATTATATTACATAGAATTTTTCTCCATTTCATCTTGAAATTTTTGCATTATATTTGTTTTTATTCGTTTGCATTTAAATGTGTTGGGTGTGGAGCTTGATTATCTTGTTTATTTTGTATCACAATATTCGACCCTTGTACCTTAATGGGGTAGCAACGCTGCCTGTAATTAAACGTTGCCTGGGGGGTCCAAAGGGGGGTGGCTGCAACTTTATGGAGCCCCCCCTCCCCCCCCCCCTGGTGGGGGGATTTTGGGGGCAGTTCTCTTGAAGCTAAAAACAAATGTCAAATTACCTTGTAAAAGTATAGTAATTTCTAGTCAATCTGGGCCATTCATTAGGCGGATGATCTGACGGTAGAATTTATGTTTAGTTTAGGGTTTTTTGCCCTAGAAGGCAACCCCTCGCTTGTATGAGGGTATTGTATGTGTATTCTCAGAGCAAGAAATAGATAGGGAGACTGTGAGAGAGAACAGAGGATATTACAGCAGATATGTTGTAGGTTGTGTCTCTTCATTTTGCTGGATAATAGAAAGGAAGGAATTGCTGTTCGGGGTGGACGTAGCCCAAACTGGGTGAACCACATATATTTGTGTCTCTCTGGTTTTATGTGTTTTGTGTGCTTGTGTTTTTCTGAATATTTTATGTGTTTCATTGCTCTGTAATATATAATTTTCTAACAACTGGTATCAGAGCCGAAGGAAAATTTGGCTGATAAACTCGCAGGAAAGAAGGGTTCCTGGTTCAAGTGGGAGCAATGGCAAAAGATGGTAAATTTAGGGTCGAGAAATTTAACAGCCAAAACTTCCTGCTATAGAAGATGCAGATGGAATATTATCTGTATCAGAAAGATCTGTACCTACCATTGAGCGGAAAAACAAA
Organism: Pinus albicaulis; assembly: GCA_034641835.2. Classification (NCBI taxonomy): domain Eukaryota; kingdom Viridiplantae; phylum Streptophyta; class Pinopsida; order Pinales; family Pinaceae; genus Pinus; species Pinus albicaulis. The sequence goes on along the minus strand of CM076583.1, from coordinate 281,122,745 downwards.
GAATTTGACAACTATGACAGATGAAGAATGGGAGATTCTCGATAGAAAGGCACTCGGAACAGTACGGTCGTGCCTTGCAGCGACGATAGCCTTCAATATTTCGAAGGAAACAACAACAGAGGGTTTGATTAAGGGATTGGCGAAACTATATGAAAAACCTTTGGCCTCAAACAAGGTATTTCTTATTAAACGTTTATTTAATATGAAGATGATGGAAGGTGGATCTGTTGCAAACCATTTAAATGATTTTAATATAGTTACCAGTCAGTTAATTTCTGTAGGGGTAAACTTTGATGATGAAGTTAGGGCTCTTTTATTTATGTGCTCATTGCCAGAAAGCTAGAATGGTTTAGTTATGGACATTATTAACTCTGTCTCTGGATCTAGTACTTTAAAGTTTGATCATGTTGTTGGTGTTATCCTTAGCGAGGAAATGTGATGGAAAAGCTCCGGTGAGACATTGGGTAATGCTTTGAGTGCAGAGTATAGGGGAAGAAAAATGGAAAGAGGAAAGAGCTTAGGATATCGCAGTAAATCAAGGAAAGACAGATCCAAGTCCAGATTGGGGTTAGTGTGCTGGAAATGTGGAAAGAAAGAACACCTAAAGAAAGATTGTAGATCTCAGAAGGGAAAAGAAGGAGACACACAGCAAGAAAACAATCATGAAGCAAATGTGATAGGTGATGTGTTACAAGATGCTTTGGTTCTTTCTTTCAAAAATGTTACTGATTCCTGGGTGGTAGATTCAGGGGCCTCATTCCATGCCACAACTAATAAGAAATATTTTTATGACTATGTTCAAGGAGATTTTGGACAAGTTTGTTTGGGTGATGATAAACCCTGTAAAATTGTTGGAATGGGTAAAGTTCTTGTAAAGAAACAAAATGGAAACCAACGTCTATTAAAGGAGGTAAGGCATGTTCCAGATCTGAAGAAAAATATGATTTCGACAGTGTAGTTAGGCGGTGAAGGTTGTGTGACAACTTTCATAGATAAAACTTGGAAGGTCGCCAAAGGAGCCTTGGTAATAGAAAAATGTGAAAAGGTTGGTACATTTTATTTATGCAATGGTATTTCTAACTATGTTAATGCTTTAACTTCCAAAGGAGCAGATGCAACATTATGGCATCATAGGCTTGGACACATGAGTGAGAAGAGGATGAAGATTCTTCACTCGAGAAATTTGTTGCCAGGTTTGAAGAATGTTGATTTGGGTTTTTGTGAGAATTGTATTTATGGAAAACAGAAGAGAGTCAGATTTCTCAAAGTTGGGAAAGAAAAGAAGAGAGAAAAATTAGAGCTTGTGCATACATATATATGGGGACTTGCTCAGGTATCATCTCTCAGTGGCTCTCGTTATTATGTTACTTTTATTGATGATGCAACTAGAAAAACTTGGATTTATTGTATTCAAAATAAATCTGATGTATTTGATACTTTCAAGAAATCGAAAGCTTTGGTTGAGATTGAGACGGGAAATAAGTTGAAGTGTATCAGTGATCTGAAAATGGTCTACATAACTTGTTATGTGTGTCAAGAGCCTCCCACTCAGTTTAACAATTAAATGATCTAGCTTGTACTTAACAATTTTGCGGAATTTATGCTTGAAAGTGGTGTATGAATTTTTAATTGTTTATGTGTCTTAAGTTCATTTTTTCTTGCTAAAATTTAACATGTATAACAACAACGTAATGCAGTAATAAAAAATTTAAACACAACAGCAAAATTAATCTAGGAGTTCACCCGAATCTCGTGGGCTATGTCTCCTTTGAGCTTTGTCATCTTGACTCGGCTCTTTGGGATTATGGTAAGGTTTCTTTTACAAGTTCCACACTTAACTACAATGGATGCTAAACTGATCCAAAGGGCTGATAATACCATCTATATCCCTCTCATGGCTGTCCAAACTCTGCAAATAGATTTAGGTTCCCTTTGACATGATTCCTTCTGTCGGTGCTCTGAGCTACTCTGAGCTTCTACATGGCACAAACTCCTTCAAAATTATATTTCTGTCACTAAAACCACTCATTTTGTATCTAGCACACATCAGACACCAAATATCAACTGATAAATTGCTCAAAATGAGCATTGCATCCCCAAACTAGGCCTTCCTCCACGGTTTGCCCAGGGCTGCCCAAAAATTCACATATGCTTCTCGAGCTCTAGAAGTTCTCAAAAAGTTTTGAAAACTCTTTCATTGGTTCCAAAATTTTTTAAATAGTCATTATAGACTATTCGTTCATCAAAAATGGCCTCCAGTTTCACCTCCAACACCTGTCGACACCCCCTGGCACTAGGGTCACTGAAAAATTCTCTGCTAGATTTTCGACCTCTAGAAGTCCTCAACACTTTTTGAAACCTTTGCCGTTAGATTCAGAATTATTTTTACAGTCAATAATGATTACTGGTTTGCTGCATATGGTCTCTAGCTTCTTTGGCTAGGCCCTGCACTGCTGCTGGCAAAAGTTGGCACTGATGGCCCCTGGAACTTTATTGAAGCTTTTCAGCCTTCAAAATTTCTCTACAGTCTTTACAAACCATCTCATCAGATTCATGCATCTGAAATATCCAATTTTGACTATTGGATCTCTGAATAGGGCCTCTAGCTTCCATGGCTAGGCCTCAAACTGATTCTGCCTCCTGGTGGCCCTCGTGGCCCCTTGAAATTCATTGAAGAAAAACATTCCTTGGAAGCTCTCTAATGGCTCTACAACATACTCCATTGAGTCCAAAAGGTCTGAGATAGTCGAAATTGACTATTTTTGCACTCAATTTGGTTGAAAACTAAAGAATTTATGACAAAAACAAATTTTGCTCAATATCCCTTGAAAACCTCCTTCAAAACTGGAGGAACTCCAGTTAGCAGCGCTAAAAATGGGGAATCTCCGAAATAGGTAGAATGCGCTCCAAAATGGTGGAAACTGTTTGTGGTTTCATTAAACACTGGAGTGACGGTCACATGTAAAATTTCCGCCGGAACCACTGGCTTAACCGCGTGGATAAGCCCACCAACCATCACATTAAATGTTGAAACGTGGCCATATAATATGGTTCATTAACCGTTTATCCCACGGTTTAAGGAATCAGCACGAATTTTGAGCCACTGGGTCATGTGACAATGCGGCTAGCCCAAACTTTTCTCCACACGTTCAAAACAGACCCGACAACATGTTCAACTTTGCATTTGAACTCAAGTTCTTTGCCACAGACGGGTCGGTCGGGTCACACTGCACGCAGATTCAGGTCATGGGTTCGAAACCTGTCGAGCCATAAAAAATTTCTAGCCCTTAACACCTTCGGCCTGGGGCCACGTGGAAGCGTCCGAGCAGGCCACATGGCACCCACTGATAGGCCTCCCATAAACACTTAAAAAAATAACTTTTCCCTTATATTTTTTTTATAAAATTGGCATAGTCAACTTAAGTCAAAAGTCATGTTTTGGAGTTTACTGGGTGTTTTCAAACCTCAATAACTTCCTCATACAACCTTGGTTTTGCGAACCGTTCATGGCACCAAAATCACAGCGACGAGACCTTTCCGGTCATTCAGGTTGCAAACATTTCTGAGCACTTTAATTTTTGAGCATTTTTTAAAACTTGGACATGATCTCCTGATCACACCTCCCCACTGGGAATCTTTTGGACGCCAAAATGTTGATATACTGATTTGTACAGTAGATGAGAGTACAGCACCCTCTTCTCTTTAGCCTGCAAACACTTGCCTTGCATGGCTAGTGACTTTGAACCACAACTAGAAAGCAATTGACACTTCCCTTCCTGGATGTGCTTGTCCTCCTATCTAGAACTGTCTTTCTTGCACTTACTAAGAAATTTCTGGCGAAAAATTTGCAGAAGGAAACTGAACATTGTTGCCTTGATCAATGATCCAAGGTGGCTCAAACAAACGAGATATTACAACATAAAATACATGCATACAACCAAAATTTGCATATGTAAAAAGGAGTATGTCTTACTGTGTTAAGAAGTCCATCCACTTCTTACCAAGCCATTTCCATGGTGACTTTTGCTGCTACAACTCTTCTTCATGTGAAACTTCCGTTTTCACCTCAATAATGGAATCCTTGGTTCCACCTTCGCCGGTATTTCTGTCCTCTTGCTGCATGTGCTTGGGACGACTAGTTGGATGCAAAGTCCAACAATGGGAAACAACATGTCCCCTCTTCTGGCAATATGTGAAAATATTATGCACCTTATTTGAAAGTTCCCTTTGCCTCATTTGCTTCTTGTTTTCTTTCTTCCTCATCCAACATCTTGAAACATCATGGTTAAATTGACCACAATATGTACAACAAATATTTCTTCCATTTAAGCATGCAAAATTATCATGCCTTGCAGAAATACAATCAAATTGATCATGAGAAGATTTATACCTCTTGTGCTACTTTGCATGTTCATCCTTTTTTCCTTCATGAGGATATGAACTAGTAGAGGCTCCAGCTTTATTTGCAGACTAACATCATCATTCTTGTGTTGAAAACTATCTGAACTCGCATGCTTGCCATAAGCTGCATGTCTACTATCTTCTTGCTGCAACAAAGGCTTAAAGCAATGGCAATCATCTTGGAAACAAATTTGACATATTTGCATCTTAGAACTTGGAACAAAAATTCTCTTTAAAGTTGCCTCACATGCTTTCATAGTTTTGGAGTCTTCGCCATTAAACTCTTCCTCACACATGTTCTTGGTCAAAGCCTCTTGGGATTGATGGAGTTGCATCTCCATATCATGCAATCTTTGAAGAATTTCTTCCTTCTCTTGCTTCATGGCAAACAATTACTCACGAAGTTCAGTGCTTTCTCTTCTATCTTCAAACAGAATCTACACCATGTCCTTCAATATAATAAAGTCATGCTTCATATCTTCGTCGAAGAATCTTGTGAAGGAGGAAACCTCACTTGTAGAATTTTTCATTATGATGTCAATGAGCAAAAGTAACTTAAAAAAATTTCACAAATATTTCAAAAAAAAATGACAAAGCTTTCTTAAACCAAATGGCTATAGAGAAAAAATCTTATTCAAGCAACCAAACAACAAACAAACTCCAAGAGCTTATGAACAAACAATCATCAAGAGGGTTTGTGTTCCAAGGGTGACCTTGAGGTCCTTTGAGGTAAGGAATATGCCTTCAGCCCTTCTTATTTTTTTATCCTCTCCAGGACGTAGCTAATCAGTAGCTATCCCTTCACCTCTAGCAAACTCAAACAACAGTCATTTTGCAAATAGTAAAACAATCAATCTTTAACATTGTTTAAACACCTTTCAAGTTATACAAGCAATAGCTTGCTCTGTCAATCAAGAAACCAAGTGCTTTGATACCATCCTAAACTGAAAATGGTCTGGATAACTTGTTATGTATGTCAAGAACCTCCCACTCAGTTTAACAATTAAATGATCTAGCTTGTACTTGATAATTTTGCGGAATTTATGCTTGAAAGTGGTGTATGAATTTTTAACTGTTTATGTGTCTTAAGTTCATTTGTTCTTGCTGAAATTTAACATGTATAACAAAAACATAATGCAGCAATAAAAAATTTAAACACAACAGCAAAATTAATCTAGGATTTCACCCGAATCTTGTGGGCTACGTCTCCTTTGAGCTTTGTCATCTTGACTTAGCTCTTTGGGATTATGGTAAGGTTTATTTTACGAGTTCCACACTTAACTCCAATTGATACTAAACTGATCCAAAGGGCTGAGAATACCATCTTTATCCCTCTCATGGCTGTCCAAACTCTGTAAACAACTTTAGGCTCCCTTTGACATGATTCCTTCTGTCGGTGCTTTGAGATACTCTGAGCTTATACATGGCACAAAATCCTTCAGAATTTTGTTTCTGTCACTGAAACCACTCCTAATGTATCTATCACACATCAGACACCAAATATCAACTGATAAATTTCTCAAAATGAGCACTACATCCCCAAACTAGGCCTTCCTCCACGGTTTACCCAAGGCTGCCCAAAACTTCACATCAACTTCTCGAGCTCTAGAAGTTCTAAAAATGTTCTGAAACCTCTTTAATTGGTTCCAAAATGTTTAAAATAGTCAATATAGACTATTCGTTCATAAAAAATAGCCTCCGGCTGCTCCGGTTTCGCCTCCAACACCTGTCGACACCCACTAGCATTAGGGTCACTGAAAACTTCTATGCTAGATTTTCGACCTCTAGAAGTCCTCAACACTTTCTAAAACATCTTCCATTAGATTCATAATTCTATTTACAGTTAATAATTACTATTGGTTCGTTGCATATGGTCTCTAGCTGCTCTGGCTAGGCCCTACACTGCTGTTGGCAAAAGCTGGCACTGATGGCCCCTGGAACTTTACTGAAGCTTTTTGGCCTTCAAAATTTCTCTACAGGCTCTGCAAACCATCTCATCAGATTCAAAACATCTGAAATATCCAATTTTGACTATTGTATCTCTGAATAGGGCCTCTAGCTTCCATGGCTAGGCCTCAAACTGATTCTGCCTCCTAGTGGCCCTCATGGCCCCTTGAACTTCATTGAAGCAAAAAAATTCTTATAAGTTCTTTGATGGCTCTACAACATACTCCATTGAGTCCATAAGGTTTGAGATAGTCGAAATTGACTATTTTTGCACTCAATTTGGTCGAAAACCGAAGGAGTTATGACAAAAACAAATTTTGCCCAATATCCCTTGAAATCCTCCTCCAAAACTGGAGGAACTCCAGTTGTTAGCGCTAAAAATGGGGAATCTTTGAATAGAAGGAATGCGCTCCAAAATGGAAAAAAAAATTTGTGGTTACATTAAATGCTGGAGTGACGGTCACATGTAAAATTTCTGCTGGAACTGTTGGCTTAACCGCGTGGATAAGCCCACCAACCATCACATTAAATGTTGAATTGTGGCCATATAATATGGTTTATTAACCGTTTATCCTGCATTTTAAGGACTTAGCATCAAGGTTGAGCCACTGGGTCATGTGACGATGGGGCTAGCCCAAAATTTTCTCCGCACGTTCAAAACAGACCCGACAACACATTCAAATTTGCATTTGAACTCAAGTTCTTTGCCACAGATGGGCCAGTCGGGTCACATTGCACGCAGATTCGGGTCGTGGGTTCGAAACCTATTGACCCATAAAATTTTGCTAGCCCTTAACACCTTCGGTCTAGGGCCACATGGAAGCCCTTGGGCAAGCCACTTGGCACCCACTGATATGCCTCCCATAAACACTTAAAAATTTAACTTTTACCTTATAATTTTTTTATAAAAATGGCATAGTCAACTTAAGTCAAAAGTCATGTTTTGGAGTTTACTGACCGTTTTCAACCCTCAATTACTTCTGCATACAACCTCGGTTTTCCGAACCGTTCACGGCGCCAGAATCACAGCGACTAGACCTTTCTGGTCGTTCAGGTTGCAAACATTTCTGAGAACTTTAATTTTTGAGAATTTTTTAAAACTTGGACATGATTTCCTGATCACTCAGATCAGACAATGGAGGTGAATATTGCAGCAAAGAGTTTGATAGGTATTGTTCATATCATGGAATTCACAAAGAGAAGACAGTTCCAAGAACACCACAAGAAAATGGTGTGTCAGAAAGGATGAACAAAACAATCATAGAGCATGCAAGGTGCATGAGATTACATGCGGGATTGCCTTTACAATTTTGGGAAGATGTTGTAGATATTGATGTTTATCTCATAAATAGAGGGCTTTCAAGTTCCTTGGATGGTGGTATTCTAGAGGAATCATGGACAGGTAAAAAGGCAAACTACTCTTTTTTAAAGTCTTTTGGCTGTGAGTCCTTTAACAATATTAATAAAGAAAATAGAACAAAGCTTGAGGAAAAATCAAAGAAATGTACCTTTATTGGATATGGTGTTAATGATTTTGGTTATCGCTTATATGATTATGAAAATCACAAAATCATTAAGAGCAGAGATGTAATATTCAATGAAAATGTATTGTATAAGAATCAATTGTAGGAAAAGAAACAGGAAAAAGAAAACAAAGAATACACAGTTCTTGATGAGATCACAGAAAAAGTAAAGGTGCCTGAAAATAATAATAATAAACAGCCACAACAACAGCAACAGGCACCTCAAACACCTAAAAGTGGTGTCAGAAGATCTACCAGGATAAGTAGACCCCCTGAATGATACTCTCCTTCATTATATTATTTATTGTTGACTACTTGTGGTGAACCCGAATGTTATGAAGAAGCAATGCAGGTTGAAACCAGGAAGAAGTGGGAGCTAGCCATGAAAGAAGAGATGAACTCCTTAATGCATAACTAGACTTGGGACTTAGCCAGGTTTCCTGCAGGTAAAAATACATTGCAGAATAAATGGGTTTACAGGCTGAAGGAAGAATATGGAGGAAAACAAAGGTACAAAGCTATACTTGTGGTGAAGGGGTTTGCACAAAAGAAAGGTATTGATTTTGATGAAATATTTTCTCCTGTTGTTAAGATGACTTCAATCAGAACTATTTTAAGTCTTCTAGCAGCGGAAGATTTGCATCTTGAACAATTAGATGTAAATACATCATTTCTCCATGGATATTTGGAGGAAGAGATATATATGGAGCAACCAGAAGGATATGAGGTCAAAGGGAAAGAAAAATTAGTGTGCAGGTTAAAGAAGAGCTTGTATGGTTTAAAACAAGCTCCAAGGTATTGGTATCTAAAATTTGACAGGTTTATGTCTGAACAAGGTTATACTAGATGTCACTCTGATCATTGTGTTTATCTGAAAAAGCAAAATGATGGCAACTATATTATATTGTTATTGTATGTAGATGACATGCTTGTTGCAGGGTCTAACTTGCAGGAAATAAATGTGCTAAAATTTTTTTGGCAAATTCATTTGCAATGAAGGATTTGGGAGCTACAAAACAAATCCTTGGTATGAGAATAACTAGAGACAGGAAAAATCGAAAATTAACACTATCTCAGAATGAGTACATACAAAAGGTGTTGAAAAGATTTAATATGCAAAATGAAAAACCAGTTAGTACACCTTTTGCTAGCCATTTCAAACTTAGTAAGGAGATGCACCCCAAGATCCAAGAAGAAATGGATTATATGTCTAAAGTTCCATATGCATCAGCAGTTGGAAGCTTAATGTATGCAATGGTTTGCACAAGGCCTGATATTGCACATGTAATGGGAGTTGTAAGCAAGTACATGAACAATCCAGGAAAAGAACATTGGATGGCAGTGAAATGGATTCTCAAATATTTGAGAGGTACCACAAATCAAGCATTATTCTTTGGTGGTTCAAACATTGCTCTACAGGGATATGTTGATGTAGATATGGTAGGTGACAGAGATAACATGAGGAGCACTACAGGATATGTATTTACTATAGGTGGAACAGTTGTCAGTTGGGTTTCAAAAATTCAAAGTGTTGTTGCACTTTCAACAACAGAAGCAGAGTATGTTGCTGCTACAGAGGCTAGTAAAGAAATGATTTGGTTGCAAAGGTTTATGGATGAATTGGGTAAGAAGAATGATATGGGCACGTTATATAGTGATAGCCAAAGTGCCATTCATCTTGCAAAAAACTCAACATTTCATTCTAGTACTAAACACATATAGCTCAAGTATCATTTCATACGGTCAGTATTGGAAGATGGACAGTCGAAGCTCGAAAAGATACGCACTAGCCAGAATCCTGCAGATATGCTAACAAAAGTTGTAACCAAGGAGAAACTGATATTATGCTCAGTTTCAATTGGTCTTCAAGGAAGCTGACGAAGATGAGAAACAACCAGGTCCAAAGAGGAGTCATTGTCCAGTAAATGAAGCAGCGGTGGAGTTGCTACAATCAGTCTCCAACTAGGAGATTATTGGGTGTGGAGCCTAATTATCTTGCTTATTTTCTATAACATCGTTCGACCCTTGTACCTCAATGGGGCGGCAACGCTGCCCACATTAAATGATGCTTGGGGGGTCTGGGGGGGCGGCTGCAACTTTATGGAGCCCCCCTATGGCAGGGGGTTTCTGGGGCAGCACCCCCGAAGCTAAAAACAGATGTAGAATTGCCTTGTAAAAGTATAGTAATTTCTAGTCAATCTAGGTCATTCATTAGGCGGATGATATAACAGTAGAAGTTATGTTTAGTTTAGGGTTTTTTTCCCTAGAAGGCAACCCCCCGCTTGTATGAGGGTATTGTATTGCGGCTGTGTATTGTATGTGTATTCTTAGAGCGAGAAATAGATATGGAGACTGTGAGAGAGAACAGAGGATATTACAGCAGATCCGCTGTAGGTTGTGTCTCTTCATTTTGCTGGATAATAGAAAGGAAGGACTGGCTATTTGGGGTGGACATAGCCCAAACTGGGTGAACCACATATATCTGTGTCTCTCTGGTTTTATGTGTTTTGTGTGCTTGTGTTTTTCAACATATTTTATGTGTTGCATTGCTCTGTAATATATAACTTTCTAACAAAATGCTCTTCCAAATTATATATAAAGATAACTCTTCATTGGTCCATGACACAAGTTAAGTTTAGAGAATTTTCCACACTTCTCGCAAACTCATTTTATACTCATCATTCAGATTTATGAGTTGACTCGAAACTCATTTTGATATTCGTTTATCTTCAGAATTGCAATTTCTGATTTGACTCAAAACTCATCATATGATTATGATGAAATTAGAATGCTATATATATTCTTAAATTTTTCAACCTTTCTCTGCTATGATATTTTCCCTTTCTTTTTATTTGTTTCTACCTGAATTTAACACCAGTGTATTAGAGATAGATATCCTATAACATTTTCAGATATTTAATTTCATATAATTAATTGCACGGAACAGGGTCTGATTTTATTTGTCCATAATTTGTACAAGAGCACAAATTTCCATAGTCCTTTAGATTTTATCAAGCACTCTGCTGAATTTTAATTTAGTTAATCCTTTTTCCTCTCTTTTAATAGTTTACTATTTAATTCCTCTTGTTCCCAATTTAATTGTTTCCAACTTTTGCATACGCAGAATCACTTTCCTTCTCTTTATCAACCAATGATGTAATATTTATATATTTAATTACTCACATCACTTCTTTAAATATTCATTGTTTTCTTTTTCTCTTGAATCTAAGGACATTCCTTAGATTATCTAAAGTTGTGTATGTGCAGGTACTCCTTTTCCTTCTGTAATATTCCCAAATGGGGAAATCAGCAATACATTGCACTAAAAACGCATTTTTCATAAATATATGCAATAATATTTAAATGCAGCCCATGGATCCATTCATTTATACATTATAGCAGCCAAATACAAAAGGATATGTGAAACAAATCATGGTAGCTTAGTTAAACAAGCCTCCGAAGCCATAATAGCCCAAAAATCATGCAAAAAGAGGGGCTACAATCATGAAATAAAGCTGGAATACCCTAACAGCATTATTTTATTAGTTCTTCAACAGCAGTAGATTGTACATCAGATCTAGAGCTGCTATGTGCATAAAATTTTATATTTATATCAGATACATGCACTATACAGGCTCCTCTGATGAACCGCCTTGGGGTTTTCAGCAAAACACCAAGCACAAACTGTAGATCTGAGATCTAAGACTGCAGATCTACTAAAAATTACATATTTGGAAAGTGTGGCTGATCTGATATATGCAATATAATAGCCTCCTCCAATAGATCTCTAATGTGAAGGGCAGATCCCCAACACTCAGAAAATCAGCTCTCCAAATGGTGTGTTGAACCACCCTGCAACTGCTCCTTTAGAAATTATGCAGATCTAGATCTATTATGTGTTGTAGGGATCAAAATGTAGTTGACCTGATGCCAGGATCTAGAAATGAGGCTCAATGCCTTCAACATTGTCCTCCCAATGGAGTAGAAACCTTCTCCATTGAAAATGAGCACTGAAATGGCCTAGATCTAGAGATCTAGTTTCCACTTGCTGCAGCTTACTGAAACAACCAAACCCTCAACAGGGTTTGCGCTGTCAAAGAAAGGTGAAGCTTGGAATTAAGCCAGATAGTGGAAAATATGGTGCAAGACTCCTCTAAGAGCTCCTCAATGGAAGAGGTGGGATTCTCGATCAGGAACAGCCAATGCTAAACAACATTCAATCTCAGCTAAACAACAAGAGAAAGTTATATGTCTAAACAAACCATATATTCAGAAAATAATAATCATAAGATAACCTCATATGGCTGCCATCCTCTTCCTTATAAACAATGTGAGCCTTATCACCTTGGGTCCCACTCATTAGGGTTTCCATCTTCATGCAATTAATCTCCCTACAAAACTGTGTTGTCCCATCATTAATACCACTCCTCCATAACAACATTGTTGGATTTGGTCAACCTTGACTTAATCTCCATGAAATTCCTCCTTCCATACTAAAGGTGGGTTTATTATAACTGTTAGTATCAGTCTTTGCAGCCTTCCTCCAGTGATCAAACATGCTCTTACAAGGTGATTTTAAGGTGTCAAGGTCAAATTTTGTCATTTCAGTGAGTCTTCAAGTAAAATTTGGTCACTAGGTATTAGGTCTAGGCTTTGTTTTCACTCCTTTCAAAGTTGTCCAAATGCGGGTCCATGTCACCATTCAGCTGAGTGTACAATCATTCAGAGGGTTTTCATCATCATGTCAAGTTCCACTGGGTCATTTTACACCTTGTTCATGCTTCAGTTGTGCCTAGGTAAGGTTCATTTCCCTCTCCTAGGGTTTTGAAGGTAATTTCTCTTGGATGGTCAAATCATCAGCCAAACTTGTATCCTGATGTTTATACACCTTCCCCTATCCTTAATGTACCTTATTAAACACTTCCCATCACTAAGATCCCCCAAATTCCTCATTTTCGCACAAAACCTAGTTTCTTGCTACAACTTGGCAATGTTCTAGGCTAGGTCTGTGTTTTTCTCTTTTATACCCCTTCCCCTCACTCAATCTCTGAAATTCCACTTTCCCCTGCTTCCTAACATCCCTCCCTACTTCCCAAAATTTTCTCAAGAATTTATAAGCCCCTTATCCCCTTCATTTCACTTCATTTCGACAAATCCCTTGTTCCACACATCGAGATAGGTTTCACTCAAATGATGTTTCTGAGAAAGAAAAGATGAATTTAGAAAACCTAAGAGAGGTTTTTATCAAAACCAAGCCAAGGAAGAAAAACCTCCTTCACTTTTTACACAGGTGTCATGGTTTTAGAGAAATGTCAAAAATACAGTTGCCTCAGGAGAATTGATGCACCTCTGAAGTGACCTTGGGAAAAGCAATATTTCTCCTAGCTTGGTTTTCCAAATGACTTCCTTGATGAGTCAAATGATAACTAGACACAAAGATATTTCCAATGATCTATCATGAGCTCAATTTGGAGTTGAGGAAGACTTTAAAAATTTGACTGCAACAGCACTCTGCCTTGAGGCAGCCTCATTTTGCACATTTTGACCAGTCTTGGGAGATTTGATTTTTGACAAGGCAAATGAAATCCAAATTGAAAAATTCCAGTTGGGTTGGAAATTATACTCAATAATATTTCCAAAGAGCTATCTTACGCCCAATTTGGACACCGGGAAGGCCTCCAAAAGTCTCCTTCAAAAGGGCGCTACACATTGAGTTTGTGGCGCGGCGCATAGAGCTGCAAGCCCAATTTCACCATAAACTTCTCCAAATTTTCCAAATGTGCTCAAATCTATGGTGTGCAAGCAAGTTAAGAGTTTTTTCTATTGCAAGTGAAGATTTTTTCTTAGAATTTATGGTGTTTTAGTGTGCAAAAGCTCATCATTCAGTCAAAAGCACAAAGGAAACAAAAATAGAGTTCTTTTGTAAAAGTGCCAAAGTTTTCAAACAGTGGGTTTTTCAAATCAAATATCAAAATTCCTTCATATATATAAGATATTTCCAAATTCAAACTCCATTTGCATGCCAAAGACAATATTTGAGCCAAAACAATCGTGAAAGAGTGGAGAGACAAGTTGGAGGCCGAACTGCATTGAAACAGAGCGACGCGGCGCATTGGGCAACTGGCGCGGCGGACTGGAGGAGCGCGGCGCATAGGGCCGTTTTTCACTGTGTGTTATTGTTCTAGCGCAGCGCATAAGGAAGGCGCGGTGCATAGAGCCAACACTCAAATTTTTTCCATTGCTTCCAGATTTTTGAATTGGTTCCGTCAATCTTGCTTCGAGTAAGTTCAAGTGATCCTGCAATTGCTCCTAGATTATGTTTGGTGTTAATTATGAGATTGATCATGAAGTTTGAATGTCGAAACAAAAACCCTATCATCTTGTTGAAGTGCTCTCTTAGGGTTTGAAATTGGTGATTTAAAAATAATTTTGTGGTGCCAAACTTGTTCATTCCTCACTGTTTATTCATCCCTCTCACTGTTATACTATCATTACAGTCCCTCCCCTATTCCCTCATATCCCAAGTCACTCATTCCTAAGTCCCACTATCCCTATCCCTAAATATTTTCATTTCCTATCACTCTCCCTTTCCCATCTCACTTATAAAAATTCCCAAACAGTCAGTGGTTGTCCCTTGTCCCTAAGTTTGTCAAATTTTCAAAGGACATATTATCATTTGATTAAAATCCCATTGTCCCCACTGCCCTATATCTCCTACAGTCCCTCCCCTTTGACACACATTTTGAAATTTGAAACAAAGCACCGAATTCTCATTTTCCTCTCATACAAGCCAAACACAGACCTTGAAACACCATGGAGACAGACACTGATACATCATATGACCGAGACAATGATTCCACCACTGAACTGCATGCACCAAGAAGGCATTAAGGCGGCGTAAAAGGCATGATAGACTCCAAATTTTGGCCGAAGCTTCTTTTGCCTAGTGTAGTGCTTGATGAGGGACCTTCAACCCAAATTTCAAGAAATTTTTTGTCAATTTTGAATTTTTTGGTCTCAAACAGATTTTCCTGCCTGACGCGTAGCGCCACTTGGCGCGCACTTATAATTGGCAGCTCTTCAGGAGGAAAACTTTGTATTTCTGGATTTTTCATCAAAATTTATGCATGCCTATGGATTACCTAAGGATTTCATCAAGTTTTGGGTTGCCTAAAGGGTCAAAAACACCCTAAAAATGGCCATTCTGCCACTTTTTGCACACACGGGAAGCAGTGTTGGGAGATCTGATTTTTGGAGGGGCAAATGACAACCAAATCCAGAAATTCTACTTGGGTTGGAAAGTAGACAGGCAGGGCTTTCCAAAGAGCTATCCTGCACTCAATTTTGACTTCGGGAAGGCCCTCAAAATCAGCGTCAAACTTGTGCTACGCATAGAGATTTCAGGCGCGGCGCATAGGGAAATTTGGCCTATTTTTCACTCAACAGCTCAGAATTTCACCTAGTTTTGGCCAGTTTCACTTTTTCATGTAACTCTTCATGTACCTTGATGTAATTTCATGACCATGATGTAATTTTGGCACATTTTTACTCATTCTAGAAGATTCATTAACCAAAAGGTGAAATGTAAGTGAATGAATCAGTTTCCTAGCATATAGAGGCAAGTTGTTTTATTGCCTATTTTCTAGTTCTTAGTTTAGATATGGTTGAAACAGCTCCTAGAATGATGAGCTCAACCCCTAGAGGCATGGGGAGGAGTTAGGCTTGTCTATATCTTGTAATTCTTCAGTCATTTTCAGGGGTTGGACACTTGGGATTGCTTGGCACTTCATTGTACATTTCATCTCTGCAATTTTGGCAAAGGAATAGACCAGGGTTTGCAGCACTCTTTGGGATCCATGTGGCTCTGTGTTTTGATGGTGTGTTTCTCTATGTGATTGTAATTTCATTGATGTTTATGTGTATCATTTCCCTTCTCCTTTCTTCTTAAATTAAACAAATGAGTTATAAAGGTGGAATTCATTAGATTGCTTTGCTCTGCCTTCAGTTTTGTTTAATTTTCCATGTTTTCATCTATTTGAAGAGGATTCTTGAAAGCCTCTTGCCCTCTTCAGCTCCTCACCGGTCTGAACTATCCATTCATTCAATCCAAAGCATCAAAACAATTTCCTTCCTTGCCCCATTCAGAACTCTGCAAAAACTAGGCCTCATCCCCGAACCCAAAACTGCCTTTCCCTTTGTTTCCAACAAAACCCCCAAAATCAAAATCAAACTCCTTCATCCATATACCTAGCCTAAAATTAGCCTTTATTTCAAGTCATCTCAAGCCCTATTGATTATTTTTGCTGAGATTGACCCGGAGAGAGCCCTCTCCTGATCTGGTAGGGCTAGCTACCAGACTGAGCGTGGTTTGATGTTACCCTGAACTCTACCTTCTTTCAGCCTGAGGTAGATTTAGGCATTAACATAGTGGCGACCATACTAGGGAAGAAAAGTTTGTTGTTTGCTTTATAAACTACAGACAGAGCCTGAAGTTAGCCAGGTAGCCTTCGAAACGCTCTTGCTTTGCATTAGCGAAAGTAGATGAATGTTGCTTCAGTCAATCTCCAGTCTAGTTTATGAAATGAACATCTAGTTTCCTCAGTAAGATCTAATCAAATTCATATCTGATTGTTGATGGTGAACAACAATCAGACACCGCAAGGCTGAGATCATTCACCTGGCGACTCTAAATCAGTTTCGAGATCAGATCCAAGGACTCCACTGGAGGATGAACCTGACCAGCAAAAACATGAAAGGACAATATGGAAAGATCAGGTATTCGAGTTGGAATTTCATCCAAGACATTTTGTTCTTTGTCATAAATTATTTCTTCTCTTTTCCCGAGAATGTCAAGAAGGCTTTGCAAAGTATATTTTATTTGAGAAAAGATCCTCGTCCTGCATTTGATTCCTTCCCTTTGAAGATTGTGAATACCAAAGATTTGCATGCTTTTGAGCTTGATCAAGACCTTTCTTTCGAATCTTGTGATGACCATCTTCAAAATGATGAACCTCAAGAGACCAAGACTGATTCTGCAGCATTTGTACATACCCCTATACCTTGTAAAATTCCAGATCGATACAAGCCTCTAATTTTACCTCCTATACTGCATGCTTTCCCTGCAAATTATTATCTTTACTTGCCAAGGTTTGATGGTGAATGCGACAACATCACTGCTGAGAGACATGTTCTGAATTTTGAGTCTTTTCTTGACCTTTTTGAAGTTGATGAAGAGGATGTCAATATTAGGCTTTTTTTTCTTTCTTTTCAAGGCAAAGTCAAGAGTTGGTTCAAAACCCTGCCTAATGCGAGCATCTCAGATTTCCAGCAGTTCGTCAAAGTTTTCCTCGACAGGTGGGTGATCAGACAGAACCCTTTCTTGATTATAGAAGAGTATAACCAGCTGAAAAGACTGCCAGGGGAGACAGTACAACAGTTTTCTGCCAGATTTAACCAAGTTTATTATTCGATTCCAGTTGATATAAGACCTCCTCCTAGATCTGCTCTATTGCACTACTCGGGTGCCTTTGATCCGGAAATGGAGTTTCAGCTGAGAGAAAAGAATCTTGCAACACTTGAAGAGATGCAGAACAGTGCAGTAAATGTAGAGGCTCATTTTTTGATCCGAAGGGCAAGGTTGAAGGAAGAAGAGATGAAAAACATAGATCTGAAGAAATCGACATCTCTAGAGGTAAAGCTTGACATGTTGGTAAGTGCAGTGGAAGAGATGATGTAAAATATCACCACAAGGAATGAATATAATGCTTAAGCCCATGGCTCGATGATTGAAGAAGAACAAGTTGCTGGTCCAAAACATTTTGTTTCTTATCCCAGTTGTCATAGATCCGATAATGATTGTTTTATAGATCATCTTGGAGAAGAGGGAGCTATTGATATGACATGTATGCTTGATGATGTGTTTTATACTGATGATTTGCCTCATTTTGATCAGTATGATGACGATTATGTTCTCCAAAAAGAAGCTAATATTACAGACAAATCAGCAACTAGTTTGTGGAAGGAGGAAGTTCACTTTTAGCAGCTCAAGTATAGTGATCAACCGATACATATCAGCTATGACAATGACGAGGAAAGTGCAGAAAATTTTGAAGTAAGTGAAGGATCTTTGCCTTTTTGTTTTGATTCGTTTCAGTTCATCAGAGACAACTTCCATGCAATCAGAAATCAACTGTCAACAAGTCTTGATCTGGACCATCTTGAGGGCAATGAAAACCTTGTTCAAGACTTCTCATATCCAAATTTGCAGCCCCAAAATGCCATTGATTGTCAAGTTGCAGTTGAATACTTGGAAGCTGGCACATATGATCAAATGATACAAGATGATTCCGTACCATTTTGTTTTGAATCATTTCAGTTTTTGAAGGGTAAATTGCATAGTATATCTTCAAATGAACAGCCTGTAGGAAATCATGTAATCTCATCGAAACCAATAGAAAATGGGTTGCAGCTGTTTTTTCAAGTTTTTCATGATCCAATAGCTGATGTGTTGGATGATGTCTGCAATCAAAGTCCTTCTCCATTGACTATATGTAAGCTTGAAACGTGTGCTGATATAAACTTGATCTTGCAGCCGGTCTCTTTGTCATTTTTAGCAGGAGTCTCGTCACAAATCTCAAAACAAAGTTTGCATTCATGGTATGAGGAGAAGAAAAGTAATCCATTGGATGAGCTAAGTCCCAGTGTGCATGAACTTCAAGATCCTTATGCAGTGTTTTTGGAGGCGGATAGAGAATCCATAGTATTCAACGGATATGTTCACAAGTTTTCATGGGAGTTGACTTTCAGTAGTTCTCTCTTGTTGTTCATAAGCGAGCACTTGCGGAGAATCCAAACATCAACCGGAATGCTTACATGGTTGCATTGGTTGTTTCATTTCACTTGATCAGGTGATGAATGGAACAACTAGAGTAGGTTTTATTGAATAAGCTTCACATTGAGCATATTTTCCAATTTGTTGGTTGTATTTAAGTATCGAGTCAGTTTTTAGTTGAGTGAGAGTCAATTTGTGTCGTCAAGTCATCAGTTTTCAGTCATGCATTTTAGCTTGAGTTTTTTATTCCATTGCCCAATGGATGAAGGCACTGTCTGCTTTCCAAAGATCTGTAGTTCTTCGCACCTCCAAGGAGCTACCATCCCCATTGGAGCCAATGTTAGTGTCAGTCTTTGCAGCCTTCCTCCAGTGATCAAACATGCTCTTACAAGGTGATTTTAAGGTGTCAAGGTCAAATTTTGTCATTTCAGTGAGTCTTCAAGTAAAATTTGGTCACTAGGTATTAGGTCTAGGCTTTGTTTTCACTCCTTTCAAAGTTGTCCAAATGCGGGTCCATGTCACCATTCAGCTGAGTGTACAATCATTCAGAGGGTTTTCATCATCATGTCAAGTTCCACTGGGTCATTTTACACCTTGTTCATGCTTCAGTTGTGCCTAGGTAAGGTTCATTTCCCTCTCCTAGGGTTTTGGAGGTAATTTCTCTTGGATGGTCAAATCATCAGAAAAACTTGTATCCTGATGTTCATACACCTTTCCCTATCCTTAATGTACCTTATTAAACACTTCCCATCACTGATATCCCCCAAATTCCTCATTTTCGCACAAACCCTAGTTTCTTGCTACAACTTGGCAATTTTCTAGGCTAGGCCTGTATTTTGCCCTTTTGGACCCCTTCCCCTCACTCAATATCTAAAATTCCACTTTCCCCTGCTTCCTAACATCCCTCCCTACTTCCCAAAATTTTATCAATAATTTAGAAGCCCCTTATCCCCTTCATTTCGCTTCATTTCGACAAATCCCTTGTTCCACACATCAGGATAGGTTTCACTCAAATAATGTTTCTGAGCAGGAAAAGATGAATTTGGAAAATTTGAGAGATTTTTTTTTCAAAAACAGGCCAAGGAAGAAAAACCTCCTTCACGTTTTACACAGGTGTCATGGTTTTAGAGAAATGTTAAAAATACAGTTGCCTCAGGAGAATTGATGCACCTCTGAAGTGACCTTGGGAAAATAAATATTTCTCCTAGCTTGGTTGGCCAAATGACTTCCTTGATAATTCAAATGATAACTAGACACAAATATCTTTCCAATGAGTTATCATGAGCTCAATTTGGAGCTGAGGAAGACTTTCAAAAGTTGACTGCAAAAGCACTCTGCCTTGAGGCAGCCTCATTGACCAGTCTTGGGAGATTTGATTTTTGACAAGGCAAATGAACTCCAAATTGAAAAATTCTAGTTGGGTTGGAAATTAGACTCAATAATATTTCCAACGAGCTATCGCGTGCCCAATTTGGACACCGGGAAGGCCTCCAAAAGCCTTCTTCAAAAGGGCGCTACGCATTGGGTTTGTGGCGCGGCGCATAGAGCTGCAAGCCCAATTTCACCATAAACTTCTCCAAATTTTCCAAATGTGCTCAAATTTGTGGTGTGCAAGCAAGTTAAGAGTTTTTTATATTGCAAGTGAAGATTTTTTATTATAATTTATGGTGGTTTAGTGTGCGAAAGCTCATCATTCAGTCAAAAGCACAAAGGAAACAAAAACAGAGTTCTTTTGTAAAAGTGCCAAAGTTTTCAAACAATGGGTTTTTCAAATCAAAAATAAAAATTCCTTGATATATATAATATCTTTCCAAATTCAAACTCCATTTGCATGCCAAAGACAAGAGTTGAGCCAAAACAATCGTGAAAGAGTGGAGAGACAAGTTGGAGGTCGGACTGCATTGAAACAGAGCGACGCAGCGCATTGGGCAATTGGCGCAGCGCACTGGAGGAGCGCGGCGCATAGGGCCATTTTTCACTGTGTGTTTTTGTTCTAAAGCGGCGCATAAGGAAGGTGCGGCGCACAGAGCCAACACTC
Organism: Pinus albicaulis; assembly: GCA_034641835.2. Classification (NCBI taxonomy): domain Eukaryota; kingdom Viridiplantae; phylum Streptophyta; class Pinopsida; order Pinales; family Pinaceae; genus Pinus; species Pinus albicaulis. Next base: position 281,102,005 of record CM076583.1, on the reverse strand, counting down.
AAATTTTTTCCATTGCTTCCAGATTTTTGAATTGGTTTCGTCAATCTTGCTTCGAGTAAGTTCAAGTGATCCTACAATTGCTCCTAGATTATGTTTGGTGTTAATTATGAGATTGATCATGAAGTTTGAATGATGAAACACAAATCCTATCATCTTGTTGAAGTTCTCTATTAGGGTTTGAAATTGGTGATTTAAAAATAATTTTGTGGTGCCAAACTTGTTCATTCCTCACTGTTTATTCCTCCCTCTCACTGTTATACTATCATTACAGTCCCTCTCCTATTCCGTCATATCCCAAGTCACTCATTCCTAAGTCCCACTATCCCTGTCCCTAAATCCTTTCATTTCCTATCACTCTCCCTTTCCCATATCACTTATAAAAATTCCCAAACCCCAAGTTTCCCAAACAGTCAGTGGTTGTCCCTTGTCTTTAAGTTTGTCAAATTTTCAAAGGACAAATTATCATTTGATTAAAATCCCATTGTCCCCATTGCCCTATATCTCCTACAGTCCCTCCCCTTTGACACACATTTTGAAATTTGAAACAAAGCATCGAATTCTCATTTTCCTCTCATACAAGCCAAACACAGACCTTGAAACACCATGGAGACAGACACTGATACATCATATGACCGAGACAGTGATTCCACCACTGAACTGCATGCACCAAGAAGGAATTAAGGCGGCGTAAAAGGCATGATAGACTCCAAATTTTGGCCGAAGCTTCTTTGGCCCAACATAGTGCTTGATGAGGGACCTTCAGCCCAAATTTCAAGAAATTTGGGAAAAATTTTGTCAGTTTTGAATTTTTTGGTCTCAAAACAGATTTTCCTGCCCGACACGTAGCACCACTTGGCGCGCACTTATAATTGGCAGCTCTTCAGGAGGAAAATTTTGTATTTCTAGATTTTTCATCAAAATTTATGCATGCCTATGGATTACCTAAGGATTTCATCAAGTTTTGGGTTGCCTAAAGGGTCAAAAACACCCTAAAAATGGCATTTCTGCCACTTTTTGCACACACAGGAAGTAGTATTGGGAGATCTGATTTTTGGAGGGGAAAATGACAACCAAATCTAGAAATTCTACTTGGGTTGCAAAGTAGACAGGAAGGGATTTCCAACGAGCTATCCTAAACTCAATTTGGACTTCAGGAAGGCCCTCAAAATCAGCCTCAAACTTGTGCTACGCATAGAGATTTCAGGCGCGGCGCATAGGGAAATTTGGCCTATTTTTCACTCAGCAGCTCAGAATTTCGCCTAGTTTTGGCCAGTTTCACTTTTTCATGTAACTCTTGATGTACCTTGATGTAATTTCATGACCATGATGTAATTTTGGCACATTTTTACTCATTCTAGAAGATTAATTCACCAAAATGTGAAATGTAAGTGAATGAATCAGTTTCCTAGCATATAGAGGCAAGTTGTTTTATTGCCTATTTTCTAGTTCTTAGTTTAGATATGGTTGAAACAGCTCCTAGAATGATGAGCTCGACCCCTAGAGTCATGAGGAGGAGTTAGTATTTTCTGTATCTTGTAATTCTTCAGTCATTTTCAGGGGTTGGACACTTGGGATTGCTTGGCACTTCATTGTACATGTCATCTCTGCAATTTTGACAAAGGAATAGACCAGGGTTTGCAGCACTCTTTGGGATCCATGTGGATCTATGTTTTGATGGTGTTTTTCTCTATGTGATTTTAATTTCATTGATGTTTATGTGTATCATTTCCCTTCTCCTTTCTTCTTAAATTAAACAAATGAGTGATAAAGGTGGAATTCATTAGATTGCTTTGCTCTGCCTTCAGTTTTGTTTAATTTTCCATGTTTTCATCTGTTTGAAGAGTATTCTTGAAATCCTCTTGCCCTCTTCAGCTCATCACTGGTCTGAAAATTCCATTCATTCAATTCAAAGCATCAAGACAATTGCCTTCCTTGCCCCAATCAGAACTCTGCAAAAACTAGGCCTCATCCCCAAACCCAAAACTACCTTTCCTTTTGATCCAACAAAAAACCCCAAAAATCAAAATCAAACTCCTTTACTTATATACCTAGCCTAAAATTAGCCTTTATTTCAAGTCATCTCAATCCCTATTGATTATTTTTGTTGATATTGACCCGGAGAGAGCCCTCTCCTGATCTGGTAGGGCTAGCTACTAGACTGAGCGTGGTTTGATGTTACCCTGAACTCTACCTTCTTTCAGCCTGAGGTAGATTTAGGCGATAACACTAACTATCTAAACTGATCCATATTCCCACTGGGTTATCTCCATTAATGTTCCACTTCCTCCATACTAGCTTTGTTGACTTGGTCAAACTTGACCTTTTTGACATGCATTTAGCCTCTGTTCACACATAAAGGTGTTTTATCCAGCTATGAATATGGTCCCTTTTCACATTAAGAGGGATTTTATGCCTACTAAAGATATTTATGGGCCTCCCTACCCATCTTATTCCTCTATCTAAGAACAAAATCAAAATTTAATATTCCAATTAGTTGCATGCTAATCTAGGAATATTAAAGTCCTCCCCTCCCAAATGTTGCTTGTCCTCAAGAAACTACAAGGATAGCACTGAAGATCCTCTCCTCTTCCTCATGTAGCATCCTCAAGTGATAATTTCCCCCAAAGAACAAAATTCTCTTTCAACAATATGTCCTCAAGTTGTTCCTCCCATGTGTATAAGTATGCCTTGGTGAAAAATCCAAATGGATCTCGTCATGAAAAATTGGGATATCCATGGAAACAACTATATGTGGTCTAGAGGGCTTCTTGAGGCATGTAATTTGAAATATATTGGGAACCATCATCCCCATGTGAAGCCTCCATCCCCAAGCTATCATCCACAAAAAGTGAGTCACCCTCCAACATGGTAATTCATGAAACATCTCCTCCACCTTAGGCTCCTGCAAAGAAGGCGGGATGCATAGCTGAATATGATTGATCAAAATGTCCATCCCACATTTTCTCTCTCTCCACTTATGATAAGTGTAGAGATGCTGCTGAATATGGGCTGCAATAATGTTGCCTTCATGATGCAAAAAGGCAATAGGGTCCTCAAATTTCCACCCTTTGTTTCTTGCCCAAATAATTCCATACAAAATGAATATGACATTATTATCATCATATGGAATCCAAATGAGAGAAGTACTAAAGGTTTTACATAGTGCGGGAAGGTACCAAAAGTTTCTCAAGTAGTCACAATGCATTTTTACCAACTGCAGTTTCAGAACATGATGTGGCAAGTTGTTTCTCAACAAATTGCTAGTTGTACATGTCATCACACTTACTATTGAATAGTAAATGGCATTGTATATCAACTCAAAATACAAGAAATAGTGCAACACTTGCCCAAAGCCATACAAGAAATGGCTCTCTCCATCATAGATGTTGGTCCCAAAATGACCATGATGCCCAAATAGATTCTTGCCCTCTAGTGGAGCAATGCATTGTATAGAGATGGTAAGAGAATTCAAATACTGTGTTAGATAATCAATAAGTGAAAAAACACAATTCTTACCATGTACTAAGAGTAATCTGATAATAAGACCCATGAATGAGCCCTCCATAGAGATATGACATAGTCCCATGAAGAGGAATGAACTATGTGATGCAAGTAGATCTTTCTTCTCATGTTTCAAAATCCAAGTCAAGAAGATCATATCATGGTAATAGATGTCTCCATCCACTACTCCATCACTCTCATCTCCTTCATGCCCATCAAATGCATCATATGTGAAGTGATCCTAGGGACACTCCATCAACAAACCCAAGCTCCCAAGTGATAGCGTTTTTGGCCTTTGTAGTAAGGCTCCTGTCATCTCATAACTCCATCCTTTGACATACCACATGTCAAAGCCATCAATCATAATGCTGCTATATATGGGAGATGCCTTCCCAAGTGGAAGTACCTCCTGATCCTCCAAGGCTAAGGAGTAGCCCCTTTGCACCATGATAGTTCCACCTCCTAATCCTGCAACATCATGCAAAGTATGGGATAAAATCAGCCCATACTCTCTCAATAACAACCGAAGCAACAAAAAATCTCGTTGCCTCCCCACACCATCACCATATAAATCATATAGCAACAACATGATAGTTGATATAAAAGATATCACATCACCCCAATACACCCAAACTCCTTGTTGCCATATGATGTAAATTCCATGCCAAGTTCCACCCACCAACATACCCCTTGAAAAAGGATATGTCACATGATGGTTAAACTCTTTCAAGAGTAGCCAACACAGTCTTTCCTCCTGTTGCCCTGTGTCATACATCTGCAAGTGGCTTCACAACCTCTTGCTCATCAACATCACCCATCCAACCAATGGTGAGTGTCTATCATCATGTCCAAAAGTGGCATCCCTCCAATGGAGAATACCATCCTCCCAAATCAGATTTATGTCTTTGCATTTCATGGGATGTTGAAATGCAATCTCCTAGAGATATCCAAATGAACACCACTCCTCATTGACCAAGTTGACCCCATAAGGATCCAAGTATACTGAAGGCAAAATCTTCTCATTAAGCAATGAAGTTATCATCAAGAAATATTCATCATAACAATGGAAGATAAGATGTCCCTCATCAACCACTTGCTTATCATTTTCTATGCATTTAGAAAGGTCATTGGAATGCTCCAATAATGGTTGGGTCCCCAAGTCATCACTATTACTCAATGACAGCGCTGCTGATCTCCATAATGGTGCATATGTTGTCTTAAGATCATACTCAATTCTGAACACATAGTTCTGCATGGCATGGTTCAGGACAATACTCATCCCATCCTCCAAGAATCTACACTCCAACCCCAAGAGTTGTGTGCAGCTCAACAATGATACATTAGGATGACTGTATATCTCCTCCTTGAACAAATCAAGGTTGCCCAGCACAGTAATAGTCTGCTGCTCCAAATCAACAATGTACTTTGACCCTAGGTCATGCAATGGTACATTCCCACAATCCTCCATATGATGTGCTGAAGTAACAGAAAATGGAAACATGTGCATACCTTGGTAAAGCTTGGGAACATCTTGTACTGCTACAAGGGTTCCTTCCTCTGGTGTGATGGCTTCCCCAACTACTAATGATGATGGCTGCTCTTCTAAGACTACATCAGCGCTGGTACAAGTGTCTTCCTCCTCATGCATCTCCATAATGGTGCATGGGACTCTAGATATCAAGAGATCAAGACAACTTTGAAAAGGTGCAAATTCTCTTTCTCCTGTTGTAAGTGCTCTCACAATAAGAGGTGGTGAAGGCTTCTTCTCCTCTGATTTCTTCTTGTCAAAAATTTTTATCAACCTTTGAGTAAAATCTGCAAATGCAGTCACTCTTGCACGACTCAAATGGCTGAACCACCAAATGTTTGCATCACCCTCAAGGTGCAGCGCTGCAATCTCAACAACTTCTTTCTCTAATACTGGATGTAGCAGGAAAAATACATCCATTATCATTCCCCAAGCCCTTGCTGTGCATGTGGATGACCCATCAAAGGTAGACAATATAAATTTATTTCCCTCTTTTCTTCTATTGTTGCAAGGTCTCCTTTCTTCTTTGAGATGAATGAACTGTGGGAGAATTAGATTCTCCTTGAAAGCTCTAGGTTGAGACTTATATTCTGCAAGATACTCACTTAGAATCTCATGATCTAAGTGCTCTCCATATCTATGCCTCTTGTCTTCAAGAGAAAATACCATAGCATGTTTTTTTGGAGGTCTATGCAATACCAGATCTTTTTTCTGATAGGAAGTACATGGACCTTCCTCATCTTGAAACCTTAATGTGGTTTCACTTCTTTTCTCCATTTTTCTTTTCTTGACCTCCTTGGTGAGGTCCTTCTTAGATCTGAAAAGAGATGAGATGAAACTCATTCCTCCCATAATTCTGATCTCTTTTTTGTTCTCTTCTTCTTCTTATAGCATACTGGCTCAAACTCACAGGCTAAGCCAAGGTTATGCTCTAATTCCACTGTAATGTTCCAAAATGGGGAAATCAACAATACATTGCACTAAAAATGCATTTTTCAAAAATATATGCAATAACAGTTAAATTCAGCCCATGGATCCATTAATTTATACATTATAGCAACCAAATACAAAAGGATATCTGAAACAATTCATGGTAGCTTAGTTAAACAAGCCTCCCAAGCCATAATAGCCCAAAAATCATTAAGAAAGAGGGGATGCAACCATGAAATAAAGCTAGAATACCCTGATAGCGTTATTTTATTACTTTTACAATAGCAGTAGATTGTAAATCAGATCTAGAGCTGCTATGTGCATAAAAAGTTAGATCTACATCAAATCCATGCACTATACATGCTCCTCTAATGAACCCCCTTGGGGTTTTCAGCAAAACACCAAGCACAAAGTGTAGATATGAGATCTAAGACTACAGATCTACTAAAAATTACAGATCTGGAAAGTGTGGTTGATCTGATATATGCAATAGAATAGCCTCCTCCAATAGATCTCCAAAGTGAAGGGAAGATCCCCAACACTAAGAAAATCAACTCTCCAAATGGTGTGTTGAACCACCCTGCAACTGCTCATTCAGAAATTATGTAGATCTGGATCTATTCTGTGTTGTGGGGATCAAAATGTAGTTGGAATGATGCAAAGATCTGGAAATGAGGCTCAATGCCTTCAATATTGTCCTCCCAATGGAGTAGAAACCTTCTCCACTGAAAATGAGCATTGAAATGGCCTAGATCTACAGATCTAGTTTCCATTTGCTGGAGCTTACTAAAACAACCAAACCCTCAACAGGATCTGCGTTGTCAAAGAAAGGTGAAGCTTGGCCTTAAGCCAGATAGTGGACAATATGGTGCAAAACTCTTCCAAGAGCTCCTCAATGGAAGAAGTGGGATTCCCGATCAGGAACACCCAATGCTAAACAACATTCAATATCATTTAAACAACAAGAGAAAGTTATATGTCTAAATAGACCATATATTTAGAAAATAATAATCATAAGCTAACCTCATATGGCTACCATCCTCTTCCTTATAAACAATGTGAGCCTTCTCACCTTGTGTCCCACTCATTAGGGTTTCCATCTTCATGCAATTAATCTCCCTCCAAAATAGAGATGCCCCATCATTAATGCCACTCCTCCATAAGAGCACTGTTGGATTTGGTCAACCTTGACTTAATCTCCATGCAATACCTCCTTCCATACTCAAGGTGGCTTTATTCTAACTATCTAAACTAATCCATATTGCCACTGGGTTATCTCCATTAATGTTCCACTTCCTCCATACTAGCTTTGTTGACTTGGTCAAACTTGACCTTGTCCACATGCATTTAGCCTTTGTTCACACATGAATGTGTTTTATCTAGGTATGGATATGGTCCATTTTCACATTAAGAGGGATTTTATGCATACTAAAGAGATTTATGGGCCTCCCTACCCATCTTATTCCTCTATCTAAGAACAAAATCAAAATTTAATATTCCAATTAGCTGCATGCTAATCTAGCAATGTTACACCTTCCCTACTAAATTACATCACAATGTTAAAAAAAATTCCACTCATACATTGACAATGGAATTTGATTTTATTTGCACAAGTTGGTCCAGAATTCCTTAAGGGCTTCCTCTGTATGTATTATGAACAATTTCTGAAGTGATAATGTAGTTAAAATCATGGGATTGAATCCTGGACTCTGTATAAAATGTTAAAAATATTTACTTTGACATTTATATACGTAGAAGTCTCTAGACTTACTTTGGTTCAGTATAATATAGTATATCTTATTTCCAAAAGTTAGAACATGTTTACCGTTCTGCATGTATTATATTATATTCAACCTTTTTATTTCTTAGATAATACTATGTTTCATGTAAATATCTAAGATTTTCTAAATATGTTACAGTAGAAGATATGGTTTGAAATTCCTCATTTCATATTTAGTAAGAGAACAAAATTTCCTCATTCTGTATCACTTTTCGATTTATGTTATTATGGCGAACTTGATAAATACATTAACTTCACCTTCCTTCTCATGTATTTATCTATTTATCTGTGTATATACAATAATAAGATTCCCTACCTAACCTCAGACTTAAACATGTCATAAAGGTTTAGACATTTGAGAGTTGGTATAATTCTTATAATTGTCTATGTAACTATACATGGCTACATTATTTTTATTATAGGAATTTCTGTTAAATACATCAGACCTTGTAATCTACCACTGATAGAAAAGTATAATATTACTTAACAACACGGAAGATAATTTATCACAGATCTTTCTATCTAACTCATCACATCTATAACTTTCATTATAATAACAATAGTAAAATAGAAAATAATAATTTGTGCATACCACTTATGGTAATACTATTTTCCACCCAACCTTGAGCTCTCTCTCCACAACTCCCCCCGAGCAGAGACCAATTCCTCCAAGGTGTAGACAACCTCTTGTCTACCCAGGAATGGCTTATGTAATCCTTCTTTTCCATCAGCTTGTTTCCATAACTGCGTCTAGTTAATCAGGATATTGTTTTCCTTTTTGCCTAGTATTTCCTTTTGTTTTTTCCACAAAAGTACTTTAAAACTAGATTTTTCCTCTTTCTAGTTTTATTCCACCTCTTCCTAGTAACTTTCCACTTTAATGAGGTATCTTTTAGATTTTTATCTCCAATCTAATATTTTAAATTAATTTATTTTCACCAAGGATTTTTGGAGAATCTGGGAAAGTCTTTGAAATGTTATCCATCCTCATGGACTTGAATTCCTTATCTCTATTTACTCTAGTCTTTGCACAATGATTAATTTTCACATTTATTTAATTCAAATTTAATTTATGTCCACATATAACTTTTCCTATAGGTCCATTTGACCTTTAGAGTTTTTAACTGCCTAAAATAAAAGCGAAAAAATAGGGATATTACATATTCCTCCTTTAAAACATAACATCGTCCTCGATGTTGCAAAATATTTTATTTATTTCTCAATCAAGGATGGATGTTCCTCCTTCATCTCATCCTCTTGCTCCCAGTAGTTTCCTCAGAAGTAAAGTGCATCCACTATAGTTTTACCCTGCTTACTGTTATACTCCGGAGCTTGATTTCTTCTTGCTTCCGTATAGGAAGTATATCTGGAAGAAATTTTTCATTCTTGTTTCCAACTATTCACAGATCATATAAATTGACATGAGTAGAGACACCTATATACATTTATAATAAATAATTAGGATGACACTCTGAACCTTAATATGTCTCCTTAGAGTCAATTTGCAGCAAGACTCCTAATGGTTCATAGTAGTATAGTGCTAACTTAGCACAAATACCACCATAACAATGTACTTTGGCGAGGCTTAATCCTCAAGTACATATGGTCGCCCGTTTGGAATTCTCTGTGAATTCTTTTCCCCTCTGCACGTCTTCTCAAATGGACTCCATTAATCAGAGTGGACCATTTCCTGTTACACAAAGCTTCACAAAAAAATACCTCTTAATTAGAAGTTTACTAATTTGTATTAAAAACAACTCTTCCATATGCAAATTTCCCACTTGAGGTTGTGTCCCTTTGTTCATTGCATACACGCACATCATGTATTTAAAATTTAATTGATTCTTTCAATCTGTCCAGCTATTGACAAGCAGTACTAAGGTTCAACTTGGTACTCTTTTTTCCTACAACACAATTTTCAAAAACCCAATTGAAATTAACCTTGTAAGTTTTGTTAGATATAATCAATCTTGGAGCTCCATATTATTTCACAACTTCTTTCTTGGACACATTGACTACTTTGAGTTGTGACTAAACCAGTTTGAACTGATAAAATGTATTGATTTTGTTAGTGTCTTTTTCTAGGCAAACTAATTATCCAATCTATGGAAACTATTTCCCACTTCCACTCTGGGATAGTTAAAGGATTTCAACAATCTTGCTGGATGTGAAATTTTACCTGTCGATATTCCAAGCATCTAGCTAAATAATTAGTGTTGGAACAAGGTTCCCTAACCTGCATTTTGGTAAAGTCGGTCCTGTGTAGGGGTTTTGGGGTGGGTCAAAGCCCCTAATGTTTTGTAATGGGTCAAAGGTTAGCTCTAGGGTTCACAAACCATAGTTTGTGAACCATCGAATAAAAAAGGCTAAGATGTTATAAATAGATAGATAGTTGGGTCTAGTAGGTAAGAAAGTAGATAGATTGATGCTACATGTGAACTGTTAGATCTGTTTTGGGTTGTTTTGGGTAAGGATTCCTTCTGGATGTGTGCGTGGAGATCCTCAATCGTGCTGTGTGCAAACCCCGCTAGGTTGTGTGCGCAGGCCGTGTTTTGGTTGTGAGTGGATCTAAATGTTAATGAATGCGAAGTATTGTTAAAGTATATGTGTGTTATCTGAATTGGTTATGTTTACTATTGAAGCGCATATGTGATGCCTCTTTAAGCTACGAATGTATTTTTGTTATGAAATTAGCATAAGTATAATTGTGATCGGATATTGGATTCGATTATAGTGTTCTGTGATGGTATTTGATAATATGTGTGTGGATGTGAATGCACTGATTAGATATGATAGTTGTGTTGTGGTTATATGCTAATTACACTGTTAAAAAGGCTACGAATAGACTCTTTCTGTGCGAACCTAATAAGCTGAGCCTTAGATCTGCCTCGAATTACATACTCTCTCTCAGGGTGTGGAAACCTGGTTCCAGCACCCTCCCATACTGCTTCGAGTGAGACCTTGGCTTGCGCAAGTAGGTCATTGCTGGAAGGGTCAGTAGTATAGGGGTTTGATGGCAAACCTTCACCTCCGAACCTGGGTCAGGACCTCTCAAGCCAAAAAATGGTTCTGTTTCCGGGACCGGGAGCATTTTGAGAGAGAGATCGGGTAATGCCACGAGGTCCTTGGAGACCTGAGAGGGTGGAAATTGAAGATTGGTTTGAAAGATAGATTCAGGAGTTTTTTGTAAAGGAGAATCACAGCACGAAGTTGACAGCTGAGAAGTGGAAGAAAAAGTACATCTTCACTGAAGTCTATGGAATTTTCTTTGTAACCTTTGCACACGAGCTTCAGGATTGGTTGGCAAGGCTTGTAGAATTCCAAACGTGCTGGAAGGATGATCAGGTTACGCGGTGGACACAAGAATTGATTCAATAGCTGGAAAGGACTGATAGTACGACCACCCGTACTGTAGATCACTGGGTAGATAGCGTGCTGGGAGGATTTGTGACATAATTCGTAGTTGATGAGTTCATATCCTATTCTGAAGTAGAGCGGAGGTTCTTCAAAGGGTTTTGGGGTAAGTTCTTGAAAACACTGCCATTGTTAATCAAAACTTTACTATGCGAAAAAGGCGTTATGTGAAACCACACTGAGTGAATGACCTCTGATATGAGAGAGAGTACAACACGAAGTGGTAAGTACTACCGAACTAATCAAGAAAGAGATACATCCATCTACAGTCCTTTAAGAGAATCGGCTGCGCATTGTCCTCTAGCTACACCACCTTCAAGTCCGCATAAGGGTAAGAACTCACCCACACCTCCGCCACCACTAGAAAACGATATGGCCACACACATGAAGCTACCTACCTTCAAGGGTGTAGGGGATGAAGATATGGACCGATTTTGGTTTGTCACATAATTAGTATGGACTGCGCAGAATGTGGCTATCGACGTTGTAAAGAGAGCGCAACTATCACTTGCTTTTGAAGGAAGGGCCTTGGATTGGTATATGGGGTACGTAGGATAGCACGTGGATCCATCTATTCAAGAGAGTAAGACAGCGTTAAAACAACAGTTTCGGAAGCCTAAGTCCTAGTCTCAAATAGTGGTCGACTTGAAATACTTTAAACGGGGACCCACTGAATCGATATGGGAAGCTGATCAACGGTTAAAAAAGGTTATCAGAGATGGGGAATTTCAGTATGATGATAGGTAGCACAAGGAATGTTTTATCGCTATGCTGCTGCCTCACTTGCGTAGACCTATGGGTAAACAATCGATTGCAACGCAAGAGAAGGTCTTGGAGATTTCTATGAAACTACAGGCTACACCGAGGGACGATGCTCAGTTTGGGGTGCAGCAGATTTAGGGACAGCTGGAGGTAATGCACATAGAAATACAGAATCTGCGGAAAGAACGGGGGAAAGAGGCTAGCCCCGACATATGGTGCATAAGATGTAGGGTGTCTGGCCATACCAAGGATCAATGTCCTCTATTAACATATTAGATGCAAGTTGGGGGACCCAACCCATTGCACCCTAAGGAGGTCGCGGTGCTAAGTGGCCCAACATTATGGTGCACTGATTGTTGTGTTTCCAGGCTACACGATACTAACCACTGTCCTTGTCTTGGTGCTTATGTTTCCAAATTGAAGCAACAATGGTGTCGATTCTGCTCCTCTGTGGGGCATGACGAGCATAACTGCCGGTCCTTTGACTTGATGATAGATCGAGGAAACCTATACAGGGTATAGGCTAACCCTTCTTCACCATTGTCTCCCTCAAGTAGAGGAGGCTCCTAGCAAGGGGCAGGGGAGGGGAAAGGGGTGGAGGCACAGGTCGGGGAAGAGGACAATTGATCTGTTACAACTCTGGAGAAATAGGGCACTTTGCGAGGATCTGTCCGAACCCTGCGAGACAATCTTGTTGGTATTGTCGACAACTAGACCATGTGATTGAAGACCATCCAATTCTGATAGCAAAAATGCAAGAAAAACAACAGACACCTACACAGAACATGCAGAGGATTAAGGCGGAACCGCGTGATGAAGGACCAAGTATTAATGTCATAACGCGCAGTGGCATGGATACTGGAGGAGCTGAGGAGAAAGCCAAAGTTGAACCTCTTATCTGGAAAGCAGTTGTCAAACAGGAAATTTTGGACCTACAGAAGGAAAAGGAAACATTTTTTGTAGCTCGCAAAGACTTTACTAAGGACGAGGCACCTATTTCAAAAGCTCCAGCAAACCTAAGAACAGACGACGAAGTTAAACCATTTCTACAGGCATGTATGAAGCTGCTACGCAACCAGAAGGCAATAGAAAATTTGCAATCACTAATAAACAGCTGCGCAGAGAGAACTAACCCTCCCCTGGAAGTTAAGGATGTGCACAAACTTTACAAGCATAAGAAACGCATTGGTCGGGAAATGCAGCTAACATTGTAGATTGGCGACTATGAAATGGATTAGGTTATTTTGGACCTAGGATCAGATGCGAAAGTACTACCCAAGAAAACTTGGCAACGAATGGGAGAGCCTAAGTTGGAATGGTATACTATCCAGCTACGCATGGCCAACCAACGAAAGATCATACCGTTGGGAAGGATGTCAAAGATTATGGTAGATATCGCAGGAGTTAAGGTCCACGCTGACTTTGAGGTAATTCATATTGTGGAAGATGCAGACCCCTATCCTGCGCTCCTAGGATTGGATATGGAAATAGTCATGGGAGGCATTATCAACCTAAATAAAAGAAGTATGGTGTTTGAGAATGAAGGCATGAGGGTGATAGTCCCACTGGACCTTGTAGAAGGAGAGCGGTATATAGAACCAGTGCGCGAAGAAGAGGATGTGGATCACATCTATAAATTAACTGCTCAGGACAAGGATTGGATCAATCCTATGGCTGATGGTGAGCTTTTCCAGGAGAAGGACAGCGAATGCTTCTCTGACTCGGATGAGGAGATTGAAAATTGGCAGAATCAATTACATGATGTATCTGCGCTGCGATGTTTCAGAATCACAAAGGACTTCCAGTGTATCTCCTCAAAGGTAAGAGAACTACCCTACTTTCATGGTTCTGGTAGTATTAGAAAAATTTTGCGAGTATTTGAAGTTGAAGTCCCAAGGGAACAAAGGCTATGGGCCCTTAATATAGCCATGTGCACAACCCCTGCGAGGTTGTGGGACACGCATAAGGGGACATTCCAGTATTGGGAGGAGTGTCGTGAAATGATGGTCGTATGGTTTGAACCCTCGGCTCACATGTGCATAAAAAATTTCCTTGGCCCAGGGGAGTCGCACGAGCACTTGTTTGTATGGATGGAGAAATGGTGCACACAAACTACGGAGGAATGGGTTCACCTGTTCATTCATGCCTTAGGGCCAATCCCCACTGCATGGTATTTAGATGCAGAACTACACCAGTGCACCCACCACTGGGAAACCATGAAGGAAGAGTTTGTAGGGACATTTGGTTTCGTAGGTGGAACAGAGGCACTCGAGAAGCTTTGCAGGATAGAGATGCCTTAGTATTTGATGAATCATGCCCTTGCGCAGCACATGGGGCACCAACATGGGAAACGCAGATGCAGGATATTATGAACTGCCGCAATTTATCAATGGAGGAGTGTGATGAAGACCCACAAAATGTCTCTATCCCAGATTTGGAGGGAGAGCATGTTAGCGCTCGAATCTGCCTCAGGCTAAAGGAAGGCGAGGTTCGAGGCAACATCAAACCAAGCTCAGCCTCGTAGCTAGCCCTACGAGGACAGGAGAGGGCTCTCTCCAGTCAATCTCAATAAAATGAGCAATAAGGTGCGAGATGACTTAAAATGGGAACTGATTTTAGGCTAGTAAATAGATAGGAAAGGGGTTTTTGATAAATGGATGAATTTTCTGGGCAGCGTGGGATCAAGAACAGCATGAAACATAGATTTAATCAAAGGCACAGGGTATTTCATAAGGCGAGATAGGAATGAAGTTTAACAATCAAATTTGGAATAATATGGGGTGAAAGACTGTTTAAAAAGCTGAAAAGGGCATTAATCAATGAGTCCTTTACAGACAGAAGAAAACATAGAACATCTGAACACCTCAAGGCAGAGCAATGACTGAATTCTACCTTTCTTACTGTAAAGTATTCAGTTGGAAACGATTATGAATGAGCTATGAAAACATTACAAAAGACATATGAAACAGAAGAAAAACATATGTTAAACTTCACACCACAAGAATCTTATAACTTAGAGCTGTACCATTTAATTATTCCTCTGTCAAACTGTACAGTGAGAGCACTGGGTTTTTCCTCCCACAGCTTTTCAGAACTTTTTCAACCCCTTACAAATGAATTTTCATATAATAAATAAGCCCCTCTATGAGAAAACAAATCGATCAAAAATAGGGAGTTGTTTAACATCATTAACCACTAAGAGTCAACCATCTATTCTGAAACAGCGTTCCCCTTGAATTTCTGTGATCGGCTAATTAAGAGACAAAACTGGAGCAAAAATCCCATAAAATCATGATTGAGGACCAAAAATAGGCTTCATTCCTATATATTCTGCGTTCTAATTTTGGCGTGCTTTGACTTGGCATTTACATTTGTTATTTGAATAAAAATTCACTTTTTAACAAAATGCCTTTGAATTCTGCTGTTGTTCTTCACCAGTAGCCCTGTCTGGTGACCGTATGCTAGTTGTACTGTGACTACTCAAACTTGAAGCTTCTAACATGGATCTTCCATTAACAACACCTAATTGTGATGATTCTGCATGAGTCTCTTTCTGAACTCTTACTGTACGCCAACTGAGTGGACTAATCCCATAATTTGGAAGTATACAGCCAAAGATAAAGAGAGTACGATCTTCAATATAAAGCCTATTAGTCTCGATAGGAGCATAGACCTGTGCAACAAGACCAAGGTCTCCCCCACATACACCACACTTCAGCAAGTCACGATTGATTTCGTCTGCTGCCATTGGCCAGTCCGGCAGGCCCCTATTTTAGCTGTATAAGGGTCAGAAACTTCACAGTTGTCCTCTGCCCACGGACCAGGCATACCCAGGATCATAACATCTTCCTTCACCGGCTTTGTAATGTTTGACAAGCTCATTCATCCATTTACGCTCCCGGCCATGTGTCTGACAGCTGAAACGATGAAAGATTGATCTTACTACTCGAAAGTTTGCATGCATGCCCAGTCATCACCGTTCACAACATTGTCGATATAAATGAATGCAATCTCTATCTCTAACACGCGACCAATTTCTCCTTGTTTATCTGTCATCCCCATAGGTGCCTTTATGCTCAAATCCTTTCATATGCATTTTGCAGCTCTACTATTATATCATCCAATCTGACCATATAATATTTACAACCTTCTATATAAATTCGTGCAAACACAGCATCAACAAGAACAATTTTTCCAATTCCGCCGAAACAATGCTACACTCAATGGAATCGTAAATACATATACCCGTTTCGCTCTCCATACGCTTCGACATTCTTTTTAACTTATCTTGAAATTTACGGAGCCCATCCTTGTTCGCATTCGTTAACCAAAACTTGGAAAATTTTGAGGAGTCCATTTGAGTGCAGCACATGAATGCGCCTTCCAGTATGAGCTCCGTTCTGATGACCTTGACTGTCTGAGTAGGGATGCGCCAAAGCACCCTTGGCACTTATCCGCTGTCGACCCTTATACCGCATCATAGACAACAGAAACTCCCAACCATTGCCACCATCTAGATTTAAGAGGTCAAACCCACGACGAAGCTCTGGACTTGCGCGTGATTCTAATGCTTCTCTCCATGCAGCCATGTCATATCCACACCTTTTAAGCTGGTGATTTGAATTGGATAAGGCTACTATCATTGCGCAAAGTCGAGAATGCCATCTTAGATCCAAGAGAAACTCCTTGGGAACATGAATTTCTGTGGGCAACTTTCTGGCTTCCAAATGGTATTGAATGACCATAGAAGCGATGTTCAATAAAAACAAGCAGGGCCTTAAACTGTGGCGCAATATGGAACATGAATCCTGTGTTTTCGGTAAACCATTTAATAAAACCTTCATTTCCTGCATATACAAATATCGGAGAATTGGTAGAGGCTCCACCCCAGTGGTCGGAATTAATGTGATACCTTTGCTGAAAGGTCTGATAACTCTCAGGCACGAAAGTGAAATGGTCGAGAATTTGTGTATAGTAACGCACATGGTATTTTGCAGCAGAGGCAGGCACAGTAGCAGAACTGGTGTTCCATTTTCGCGTTGGAGAAAAGTGGAATATAGAACGTTGTGGGGCCATAGAAACGGAGGCCCAAGTGCCACCATTATGAGAACAAAAATGCAGAGTGGCCCGATTTGGCGAACGCAGTGAAAACTACTGGATCAGAATCTGGAGCAGAAGAAATGACACTCAGATAATTTTTTCTTGAAATTCTCGGTGCGCTGCGCACAATCCCAATGCGCCGCGCGCAATGGATGCGCCGCGCACGTGTATTTTTACACTCTGCAAAAGCGCTATACGTGCCGCGTTGATCCTGTGCGTCGCGCGCATCTTCGATGCGTCGCGCAGGTTGTTTTGACCCAAACTGTAGCTTCATATTTGCTAGATCACTGCTTAACAATTCAAAATTCTCATTTCCAGAATCCAATTCATCTTTGAAGGCACTTGACTGAGCAACTTCTTGAGCCATGAGCAAGGCTTTAATATTAGCCTGTAACTTATTCAGATGTTCACTAGACATTGCAGCCCTTACCTGGTCAAAATAGAGTACCTACACTACGACTCGAAGTGGCACTTGTTCATTCTGAGCAGCGTGCATGCAAGCCTCCACCGAAAGTTGCTTGCAATCCAAAAGCCGACATATTCTTTTATAATTTCTACAAGAGCTACAAACTTAGGGATAGACAGATTTGAATCTCGAGCAATTTCTCTGTAACCACTGAAATAACTGTGAGTATTTAACTTTGGCAGACTCTCTCTGCTCTTTAGACAATCCTGGTAACCAATGAAATGAATATACTCTCAATGCTTCTCCAACCTATAGCATCAATGCATCGACCGATAATCAAAGACTTTCCGACCAAGGCACGAATGACTTTGTAGTATGCAATGTAATGATAGAGTCTGTCCAGTCACTAAGTGTAATGTTAGGTTTCTTTTCTCTATTGCTTCACTCATTTCAGGATAGTACTGACTATGATCCCTTGGCACAAAACTCAAATGCCTCCGCACCTCCTGGAATATCATTAAGGGACACCTTGTCATTCATGGATTCATGAGCTTCAGCAGCTAGTTTCTACAGTTGACCAAACTTTGAAAGTAGTGGAAACTTGTGCAACAAGAACTTTGTATCCTTAACTTCCACAACATAGCCAGTAGGCATAGCCAGAAACTGTCCTGCCAATGCTGCAGAACTTGAAACACTTTGAAAAATTACATATTCATTACAAAAAAATATTTGATGATTTCTTATTCAAAACAGGGTTTTGAAGAAGAATCAATCTCGCATTATTGACGATGACATTCGTGAAATAAAAACTTACTGAACCTTTATCTACCCTGCAGGCATTATTTGACATGTTTGAAGACCAACCACTAGACCTTGACTCTGAAAATGACTATTTTGACCAGAGTAGCATTAATGACTGTAAATGACAGGAAATGAACTTTGGTGAATCTGACTCTGGAGGAGGACTACAAGACTGAGTCTAACATTGGCTCCAATGGGGATGGCAGCTGCCGCTTCTTGGAGGTGCCAAGAACTGCAGATATTTGGGAGAGCAGACAGTGCCTCCATCCATTGGGCTATGGAATCCATTATTTCGAAGAAACATCAAAAGGTTGATAACTGAATTTCGAAACTGAAATTACTGAAAGACTTGACTCTAACAATCTAACTCAACATGACTAAGACCTGAACTTAAAACTTAAAACTTGATGGCAGTACATAACCGCCTGTGTTTCTTACAAGACAATATACCATCAAACTATATCATAATGCCAATGTAACCAATCAAGCAGATGCCTTCTTGATTGATTCTCCCGATCAGATCTCCTGGTCAACAATACAAACTGATAACTAGACATCCAAAAACATAGCTGACCATGATCTCCTTCATCACTGAACACTGCAATAAACACTTTCAAAGCTGACTGCAACAAATCTGCCATTGGATCCTGAAAAACATGAAGATTTACCTCCTGCTGAAGAAACAAGGTGTCTTTCTCTCCTGATTCTGATCTGTATTCATTATGTACTTAAGTAAAAGTGTGCTCCTGGGCTTCAAAAAACTCTGAACAGGTAGATGAGCAGATCTCCTCTTGTAAACACATTTCAACACATGAGACATATGAAGAAGAATCTGAAAGGGAATCATGAATGGTTTGATCTTCTGTAGCCTGAATACTCTGTAGGTCATCTTCATATGATATCACAGCCAGATTATCATGTTTCTCATTACAGTCATCAATCATAAGGAAAGAAACTTCAGCTAATTCTTGATGCTCAACACTATCATTTCTATCATCTACCGTAAATTCATCCAAAAGAACTGTTTCACTTACTTGAACACAGATCTCATCTTGTTTTGCATGAACTGACTGGATTGCTTCTTCATGAAGACTGTGTTCTAATGAACTGAAAACACTTGGATCCATAACTGTGTCTTCTGCATTCCAGATGATCTCAACAGCAGGATGCTCCTTGATGGGATTCAACACAAGGTATCCCGGGTCATCATGATCTGAATCTGGAACTGAAATAGCTGTCCTGACATTATCACATTCTGAAATTAGAACTGGACTTACTTGCATACTGTCTTCTTCCATGGACAAATCTAAAACAAGATTTTTTCTTTCATCACTTTCAGCCATATAGACATCTTCAACCTGCTGATTTATAAAGCGGCTTACCGGACTGTCATCCTTTTCAGAAAAGGAAGAAGTTCCACCATCACCTTCTTGACCATGTGCACACTGCAGATCTTGAGCTGGAACATGACCTTTCAATAGCTGATCTATCTCATCTTCAGATAGAGGAGACAATACCTTTTGTTTTCTTTGGCTCATAAAGTGATTGTCTTCATTGATTTCAAGTGAAGGAGTATACAGATTTTCCTCATACTGCTGATCCATTTCATGTAATTCTTGTTGACTGTCAAAAGGCAAAATTCCTTCATCTTCCACCGCACTAAAATCTTGATTCTGCTGCAAATTTTCATGATCGTCTTTATGCTGCTGAAATGGATTTTCATACAGGGCTTCCATGATCTCATCATCCATGAAATTATCATCTTCATAATATTTCTCAAGGCTTTCAATAAAAGTAGAAACATGTTTGCAAAAATCATGAACTAAATTTAATGATGGATAGATGCTTGATACCTTTCAATGAACAGGGCATGAAAATCCTTTAAACAGTAAATAAAGGCCGGAGGAAAATTTTCATACCAAGATTGGGCTTCACCTTCCAGAGTGGCCAGGAATATCTTCATCAAGCAATCTTCAGGAAAAACCACCCTCAACTTGCGAATATGCATGTGAAATCTAACCAGATGTAAATCAGCATCCTTCTTACCATCATCGTTAAACGTAGGCAGATTCCTTGACCAATCTACCTTGGGCATCTTATTCGGAAAACCTGGAATGTGATCTCGGCTCATGGGAGCGTATTTCCTTGTGATTCGGTCCATCTTGAAAATCTCACAGCTATTGATCTCCCTGTAGTGAAGTCACCATGAAGCATCGATTTCTGGATTTTTCAGTGAATGAAGTCGCCAGGTGAATTATTTCAGCCTTGCGGTGTCTGACTGCTGTCCACCATCAGCAATCGGATCTGAAATTTGTTATCCTTTACCGGGGAAGGCTTTCCCAGTATGGTCGCCACTATGTTAGCGCTCGAATCTGCCTCAAGCTGAAGGAAGGCGAGGTTCGAGGCAACATCAAACCAAGCTCAGCCTCGTAGCTAGCCCTACGAGGACACGAGAGGGCTCTCTCCAGTCAATCTCAATAAAATGAGAAATAAGGTGCGAGATGACTTAAAATGGGAACTGATTTTAGGCTAGTAAATAGATAGGAAAGGGGTTTTTGATAAATTGATGAATTTTCTGGGTAGCGTGGGATCAAGAACAGCATGAAACAGAGATTTAATCAAAGGCACAAGGTATTTCATATACTGGAGGCGGATTTGGATCAGGATTTGATCTGGTATGCCTTTTTGAAGCCAGTGTATTGATCTACTCAAGAAAAATTCAAGGGACACAATAGATTATTTTCAGCCTATCGACTTCTAGACTCAATCATCCAAAGGTCTAGAACGAATAAGTATACTGGGGTGATTTGCAAATCGAGTGCTGCATTCACAAGCTAATCAGATATCGACTGAAGCAGCGTTTATCTACTTCCGCTTATGCATGGAAAAAGCGTTTCGAAAGCTACCTGGCGTGACTTCAGACTTCGTCTAAGACTCATGAAACAAACACATCAACAAGCAAACCATTGAGATTTTGTTCCCCAGTATGGTCGCCACTATGTTAGCGCTTGAATCTGCCTCAGGCTGAAGGAAGGCGAGGTTCGAGGCAACATCAAACCAAGCTCAGCCTCGTAGCTAGCCCTACAAGGACAGGAGAGGGCTCTCTCCAGTCAATCTCAATAAAATGAGCAATAAGGTGCGAGATGACTTAAAATGGGAACTGATTTTAGGCTAGTAAATAGATAGGAAAGGGGTTTTTGATAAATGGATGAATTTTCTGGGTAGCGTGGGATCAAGAACAGCATGAAACAGAGATTTAATCAAAGGCACAGGGTATTTCATAAGGCGAGATAGGAATGAAGTTTAACAATCAAATTTGGAATAATATGGGGTGAAAGACTGTTTAAAAAGCTGAAAAGGGCATTAATCAATGAGTCCTTTATAGACAAAAGAAAACATAGAACATCTGAACACCTCAAGGCAGAGCAATGACTGAATTCTATCTTTCTTACTGTAAAGTATTCAGTTGGAAACGATTATGAATGAGCTATGAAAACATTACAAAAGACATATGAAACAGAAGAAAAACATATGTTAAACTTCACACCACAAGAATCTTATAACTTAGAGTTGTACCATTTAATTATTCCTCCGTCAAACTGTACAGTAAGAGCATTGGGTTTTTCCTCCCACAGCTTTTCAGAAATTTTTCAACCCCTTACAAATGATTTTTCATACAATAAATAAGCCCCTCTATGAGAAAACAAATCGATCAAAAATAGGGAGTTGTTTAACATCATTAACCACTAAGAGTCAACCATCTATTCTGAAACAGCGTTCCCCTTGAATTTCTGTGATCGGCTAATTAAGAGACAAAACTGGAGCACAGATCCCATAAAATCATGATTGAGGACCAAAAATAGGCTTCATTCCTATATATTCTGCATTCTAATTTTGGCGTGCTTTGACTTGGCATTTACATTTGTTATTTGAATAAAAATTCACTTTTTAACAAAATGCCTTTGAATTATGCTGTTGTTCTTCACCAGTAGCCCTGTCTAGTGACCATATGCTAGTTGTACTGTGACTACTCGAACTTGAAGCTTCTAACATGGATCTTCCATTAACAACACCTAATTGAGATGATTCTTCATGCGTCTCTTTTTGAACTCTTATTGTACGCCAACTGAGTGGACTAATCCCATAATTTGGAAGTATACAGCCGAAGATAAAGAGAGTACGATATTCAATATAAAGCCTATCAGTCTCGATAGGAGCATAGACCTGTGCAACAAGACCAAGGTCTCCCCCACATACACCACACTTCAGCAAGTCACGATTGATTTCCTCCGCTGCCATTGGCCAGTCCGGCAGGCCACCTATTTTAGCTGTATAAGGGTCAGAAACTTCACAGTTGTCCTCTGCCCACGGACCAGGCATACCCAGGATGATAACATCTTCCTTCACCGGCTTTGGAATGTTTGACAAGCTCATTCATCCATTTACGCTCCCGGCCATGTGTCTGACAGCTAAAACGATGAAAGATTGATCTTACTACTCGAAAGTTTGCATGAATGCCCAGTCATCACCGTTCACAACATTGTCGATATAAATGAATGCAATCTCTATCTCTAACACGCGACCAATTTCTCCTTGTTTATATGTCATCCCCATAGGTGCCTTTATGCTCAAATCCTTTCATATGCATTTTGAAGCTCTACTGTTATATCATCCAATCTGACCATAGAATATTTACAACCTTCTATATAAATTCGTGCAAACACAACATCAACAAGAACAATTTTTCCAATTCCACCGAAACAATGCTACACTCAATGGCATCGTAAATACATATACATGTTTCGCTCTCCATACGCTTCGACATTCTTTTTAACTTATCTTGAAATTTACGGAGCCCATCCTTGTTCGCATTCGTTAACCAAAACTTGGAAAATTTTGAGGAGTCCATTTGAGTGCAGCACATGAATGCGCCTTCCAGTATGAGCTCCGTTCTAATGACCTTGACTGTCTGAGTAGGGATGCGCCAAAGCACCCTTGGCACTTATCCGCTGTTGACCCTTATACCGCATCATAGACAACAGAAACTCCCAACCATTGCCACCATCTAGATCAAACCCACGACGAAGCTCTAGACTTGCGCGTGATTCTAATGCCTCTCTCCATGCAGCCATGTCATATCCACACCTTTTAAGCTGGTGATTTGAATTAGATAAGGCTACTATCATTGCGCAAAGTCGAGAATGCCATTTTAGATCCAAGAGAAACTCCTTGGGAACATGAATTTCTGTGGGCAACTTTCTGGCTTCCAAATGGTATTGAATGACCATAGAAGCGATGTTCAATAAAAACAAGCAGGGCCTTAAACTGTGGCGCAATATGGAACATGAATCCTGTGTTTTCGGTAAACCATTTAATAAAACCTTCATTTCCTGCATATACAAATATCGGAGAATTGGTAGAGGCTCCACCCCAGTGGTCGGAATTAATGTGATACCTTTGTTGAAAGGTCTGATAACTCTCAAGCACGAAAGTGAAATGGTCGAGAATTTGTGTATAGTAACGCACATGGTATTTTGCAGCAGAGGCAGGCACAGTAGTAGAACTGGTGTTCCATTTTCGCATTGGAGAAAAGTGGAATATAGAACGTTATGGGGCCATAAAAACGGAGGCCCAAGTGCCACCATTATGAGAACAAAAATGCAGAGTGGTCCGATTTGGCGAACGCAGTGAAAACTACTGGATCAGAATCTGGAGCAGAAGAAATGACACTCAGATAATTTTTTCTTGAAATGCTCGGTGCGTCGCGCACGTGTATTTTTACACTCTGCAAAAGCGCTCTACGCGTCGCGTTGATCCTGTGCGCCGCGCGCATCTTCAATGCGTCGCGCAGGTTGTTTTGACCCAAACTGTAGCTTCATATTTGCTAGATCACTGCTTAACAATTCAAAATTCTCATTTCCAGAATCCAATTCATCTTTGAAGGCACTTGACTGAGCAACTTCTTGAGCCATGAGCAAGGCTTTAATATTAGCCAGTAACTTATTCAGATGTTCACTAGACATTGCAGCCCTTACCCGGTCAAAATAGAGTACCTACAGTACGACTCGAAGTGGCATTTGTTCATTCTGAACAGCGTGCATGCAAGCCTCCACCGAAAGTTGCTTGCAATCCAAAATCCGTCATATTCTTTTATAATTTCTGCAAGAGCTACAAACTTAGGGATAGACAGATTTGAATCTCGAGCAATTTCTCCATAACCACTGAAATAACTGTGAGTATTTAACTTTGGCAGACTCTCTCTGCTCTTTAGACAATCCTGGTAACCAATGAAATGAATATACTCTCAATGCTTCTCCAACCTATAGCATCAATGCATCGACCGATAATCACAGACTTTCCGACCAAGGCACAAATGACTTTGTAGTATGCAATGTAATGATAGAGTCTGTCCAGTCACTAAGTGTAATGTTAGGTTTCTTTTCTCTATTGCTTCAGTCATTTCAAGATAGTAGTGACTATGATCCCTTGGTACAAAACTCAAATGCCTCCGCACCTCCTGGAATATCATTAAGGGACACCTTGTCATTCATGGATTCATGAGCTTCAGCAACTAGTTTCTGCAGTTGACCAGACTTTGAAAGTAGTGGAAACTTGTGCAACAAGAACTTTGTATCCTTAACTTCCACAACATAGCCAGTAGGCATAGCCAGAAACTGTCCTGCCAATGCTGCAGAACTTGAAACACTTTGAAAAATTACATATTCATTACAAAAACATATTTGATGATTTCTTCTTCAAAACAGGGTTTTGAAGAAGAATCAATCTCGCATTATTGACGATGACATTCGTGAAATAAAAACTTACTGAACCTTCTGTTGAGTCTCAAAAATGTTTTCCATATTCATACATATTTCCATTATGTCATAACCATTTAGCTCTTATTTCATAACCATTTGACCTAAAACCCTACATCAAGTAACCATTTTCATAAATATATGGGTTAGGATCCTTGTTTTCCAAAGTTATTTATTTTATGTATTTTAAGTGAATTTATGATTAGAAACTAGAAATTAACATAGTTTCATATATCTATATATGTGTTATGAGTTTTGTGACATGTGTAGGTCAAAAGGAGACTTCTAGAAGACCCTTATGTGGCACTCTAAGGCCACATTCGAATTTGGTTGGAGAAGATTATGGGATCAAGAGGATATGTGTCTCACTTCCTTGTTGTATTGAAACTCTAAGAGGATATGTGTCTCATTCCTCAAGTTGTGTTAAACTCTAGAAAGACATGTGTCTTATCATTTCCTATTTTGATT
Organism: Pinus albicaulis; assembly: GCA_034641835.2. Lineage (NCBI taxonomy): Eukaryota > Viridiplantae > Streptophyta > Pinopsida > Pinales > Pinaceae > Pinus > Pinus albicaulis. Next base: position 281,076,500 of record CM076583.1, on the reverse strand, counting down.
GTAACTCTAGAGATGGAGGGAGAGATTCATGGACTCCCATTAATGAGATGTCTCCTCATATTTTGTATAAATAGGAGAAGCTTTCTCCTATCATAAGTAATGAGAAGGTAATGAGAAAGTAATGAAGAAGTAGATTTGTAACTAAGTTCAAGATGGAATGGGATGTAGATTTGTGAGTTCTTTTTAATAGAGAAATTCAGTTCTTTGATGGTGTTTTGATTACAATTTTAAGGCGCTGAAGGACTTCACCAAATTGGTAGCAGAGGGCCCCTGCTATCCAAGGAGGCTTTTACATGTTTTCTAGATAAGTTGTTTTCAATTCTGTTTTGTCATATTTCCTTACTTAGATTGTTTTTTTGAAATCATAGCTTTTAGCATAATTTTTCATGGCAGCCCGGGCATTTGCATATCTTTTGACTAATGACATGGAATCAATATTGTTCTGCTGTTAATTTATTTTTTCTTAGTTTTTTTGTTTAATTCCGGTATTGCTTTGTTTATTTCAGTCTTGCACATTTGCTTCAGTAGTCAAATTTAGATATATTAAACTGCTCATAACATCTTCAGTTGCCTCCGAAAGCCACAGCTAGACTGATGGTGAGGGATTGTATTATGAAATGTGTAGTTTGATATTAGTTTCCTTTCTGCAAGTTAGATATATTAAATTGCTCATAACATCTTCAGTTGCCTCCGAAAGCCACAGCTGGACTGATGGTGAGGGATTGAATTATGGATGTGTAGTTTGATATTAGTTTCCTTTCCGCAAGTTAGAAATATTAAATTGTGCATGACATCTTCAGTTACCTCCGAAAGCCACAGCTGGACTGATGGTGAGGGATTGAATTATGAATGTGTGGTTTGATATTAGTTTACTTTCTGCAAGTTAGATATCAGTTACTCAAGTTTTTTATGGTTACTTCCGAAAATCATAGCTGGACTAATGATGAGGGATCAGAAGACAAGTTGATGTAATTTGATTTAGATTTACTTTATTGCAACTTTTGGATTTCTTTCAGCATAGTTTCTTTTGTGTTTAGACAGCAGCAAGAATAGTTTGGTTTCATGCTCACTAGTTCATTGTTTTGATTTATTAGATTAGTAGCACATTTTTCATTTCAGTAGTACATTTTCATTTCCTTTCAAGTTTTGTCATTGTATGTTTCAAATTCCTTTTTCAGTTTCAAGTTGGTAAATCATTATAAAGGACATCATTGCCTTGAATATCCATAACCATACTTGTCTTTAGAATTTCATAAAAATCCAAAAACGACAAAAAGTAAGAGATAGGTTATCTTGCACATATAGTGCGCCGCACTTCGTCAGCTTACGAATCCCTGGTTGATAATTTATGTTAGCAATTTAGGACACACTAAATTGACCAAACACCTTCATCTACCCTGCAGGCATTATTTGACATGTTTGAAGACCAACCACTAGACCTTGACTCTGAAAATGACTATTTTGACCAGAGTAGCATTAATGACTGTAAATGACGGGAAATGAACTTTGGTGAATCTGACTCTGGCGAAGGACTACAAGACTGAGTCTAACATTGGCTCCAATGGGGATGGCAGCTGCCGCTTCTTGGAGGTGCCAAGAACTGCAGATCTTTGGGAGAGCAGACAGTGCCTCCATCCATTGGGCTATGGAATCCATTATTTCGAAGAAACGTCAAAAGGATAACTGAATTTCGAAACTGAAATTACTGAAAGACTTGACTCTAAAAAACTAACTCAACATGACTAAGACCTGAACTTAAAACTTAAAACTTGATGGCAGTACATAACTGCCTGTGTTTCTTACAAGACAATATACCATCAAACTATATCATAATGCCAATGTAACCAATCAAGCAGATGCCTTCTTGATTGATTCTCCCGATCAGATCTCCTGTTCAACAATACAAACTGATAACTGGACATCCAAAAACATAGCTGACCATGATCTCCTTCATCACTGAAAACTGCAATAAACACTTTCACAGCTGACTGCAACAAATCTGCCATTGGATCCTGAAAAACATGAAGATTTACCTCCTGCTGAAGAAACAAGGTGTCTTTCTCTCCTGATTCTGATCTGTATTCATTATGTACTTCAGTAAAAGTATGCTCCTGGGCTTCAAAAAACTCTGAAGAGGTAGATGAACAGATCTCCTCTTGTAAAAACATTTCAACACATGAGACATATGAAGAAGAATCTGAAAGGGAATCATGAATGGTTTGATCTTCTGTAGCCTGAATTCTCTGTAGGTCATCTTCATATGATATCACAGCCAGATTATCATGTTTCTCATTACAGTCATCAATCATAAGGAAAGAAACTTCAGCTGATTCTTGATGCTCAACACTATGTTTTCTATCATCTACCGTAAATTCATCCAAAAGAACTGTTTCACTTACTTGAACACAGATCTCATCTTGTTTTGCATGAACTGACTGGATTGCTTCTTCATGAAGGCTGTTTTCTAATGAACTGAAAACACTTGGATCCATAACTGTGTCTTCTGCATTCCAGATGATCTCAACAGTAGGATGCTCCTTGATGGGATTCAACACAAGGTATCCCGGGTCATCATGATCTGAATCTGGAACTGAAATAGCTGTCCTGACATTATCACATTCTGAAATTAGAACTGGACTTACTTGCATACTGTCTTCTTCCATGGACAGATATGAAACAAGATCTTTTCTTTCATCACTTTCAGCCATATAGACATCTTCAACCTGCTGATTTATAAAGCGGCTTACCGGACTGTCATCCTTTTCAGAAAAGGAAGAAGTTCCACCATTACCTTCTTGACCATGTGCACATTGCAGATCTTGAGCTGGAACATGACCTTTCAATAGCTGATCTATCTCGTCTTCAGATAGAGGAGACAATACCTTTTGTTTTCTTTGGCTCATACAGTGATTGTCTTCATTGATTTCAAGTGAAGGAGTATACATATTTTCCTCATACTGCTGATCCATTTCATGTAATTCCTGTTGACTGTCAAAAGGCAAAATTCCTTCATCTTCCACCGCACTAAAATATTTATTCTGCTGCAAATTTTCATGATCGTCTTTATGCTGCTGAAATGGATTTTCATACAGGGCTTCCATGATCTCATCATCCATGAAATTATCATCTTCATAATATTTCTCAAGGCTTTCAATAAAAGTAGAAGCATGTTTGCAACAGTCATGAACTAAATTTAATGATGGATAAGATGCTTGATATTTTTCAATGAACAGAGCATGAAAATCCTTTAAACAGTAAATACAGGCCAGCAGAAAATTTTCATACCAAAATTGGGCTTCACCTTCCAGAGTGGCCAGAAATATCTTCATCAAGCAATTTTCAGGAAAATCCACCTTCAACTTGCGAATATGCATGTGAAATCTAACCAGATGTAAAGCAGCATCCTTCTTACCATCATCGTTCAACGTAGGCAGACTCCTTGACCAATCTACCTTGGGCATCTTATTCGGAAAACCTGGAATGTGGTCTCGGCTCATGGGAGCCTATCTTCTTGTGATTTGATCCATCCTGAAAATCTCACAGCTACTGATCTCCCTGCAGTGAAGTCACCATGAAGCATCGATTTCTGGATTTTTCAGTGAATGAAGTCGCCAGGTGAATGATTTCAGCCTTGCAGTGTCTCACTGCTGTCCACCATCAGCAATCGGATCTGAACTTTGTTATCCTTTACCGGGGAAGACTTTCCCAGTATGGTCGCCACTATGTTAGCGCCCGAATCTGCCTCAGGCTGAAGGAAGGCGAGGTTCGAGGCAACATCAAACCAAGCTCATCCTCGTAGCTAGCCCTACGAGGACAAGAGAGGGCTCTCTCCAGTCAATCTCAATAAAATGAGCAATAAGGTGCGAGATGACTTAAAATGGGAACTGATTTTAGGCTAGTAAATAGATAGAAAAGGGGTTTTTGATAAATGGATGAATTTTCTGGGCAGCGTGGGATCAAGAACAGCATGAAACAGAGATTTAATCAAAGGCACAGGGTATTTCATATACTGGAGGCGGATTTGGATCAGGATTTGATCTGGTATGCCTTTTTGAACCCAGTGTATTGATCTACTGAAGAAAAATTCAAGGGACACGATAGATTATTTTCAGCCTATCGACTTCTAGACTCAATCATCCAAAGGTATAGAACGAATAAGTATACTGGGGTGATTTTCAAATCGAGTGCTGCATTCACAAGCTAATCGGAGATCGACTGAAGCAGCGTTTATCTACTTCCGCTTATGCATGGAAAAAGCGTTTCGAAAGCTACCTGGCGTGACTTCAGACTCCGTCTAAGACTCATGAAACAAACACATCAACAAGAAAACCATTGAGATTTTGTTCCCCAGTATGGTCGCCACTATGTTAGCGCTCGAATCTGCCTCAGGCTGAAGGAAGGCGATGTTCGAGGCAACATCAAACCAAGCTCAGCCTCGTAGCTAGCCCTACGAGGACAGGAGAGGGCTCTCTCCAGTCAATCTCAATAAAATTAGCAATAAGGTGCGAGATGACTTAAAATGGGAACTGATTTTAGGCTAGTAAATAGATAGGAAAGGGGTTTTTGATAAATGGATGAATTTTCTGGGCAGCGTGGGATCAAGAATAGCATGAAACAGAGATTTAATCAAAGGCACAGGGTATTTCATAAGGCGAGATAGGAATGAAGTTTAACAATCAAATTTGGAATAATATGGGGTGAAATATTGTTTAAAAAGCTGAAAAGGGCATTAATCAATGAGTCCTTTACAGACAGAAGAAAACATAGAACATCTGAACACCTCAAGGCAGAGCAATGACTGAATTCTACCTTTCTTACTGTAAAGTATTCAGTTGGAAACGATTATGAATGAGCTATGAAAACATTACAAAAGACATATGAAACAGAAGAAAAACATATGTTAAAATTCACACCACAAGAATCTTATAACTTAGAGCTGTACCATTTAATTATTCCTCCGTCAAACTGTACAGTGAGAGCACTGGGTTTTTCCTCCCATAGCTTTTCAGAACTTTTTCAACCCCTTACAAATTATTTTTCATACAATAAATAAGCCCCTCTATGAGAAAACAAATCGATCAAAAATAGGGAGCTGTTTAACATCATTAACCACTAAGAGTCAACCATCTATTCTGAAACAGCGTTCCCCTTGAATTTCTGTGATCCGCTAATTAAGAGACAAAACTGGAGCACAGATCCCATAAAATCATGATTGAGGACCAAAAATAGGCTTCATTCCTATATATTCTGCGTTCTAATTTTGGCGTGCTTTGACTTGGCATTTACATTTGTTATTTGAATAAAAATTCACTTTTTAACAAAATGCCTTTGAATTCTGCTGTTGTTCTTCACCAGTAACCCTGTCTGGTGACCGTATGGTAGTTGTACTATGACTACTCGAACTTGAAGCTTCTAACATGGATCTTCCATTAACAACACCTAATTGAGATGATTCTGCATGAGTCTCTTTCTGAACTCTTATTGTACGCCAACTGAGTGGACTAATCACATAATTTGGAAGTATACAGCCAAAGATAAAGAGAGTACGAGCTTCAATATAAAGTCTATCAGTCTCGATAGGAGCATAGACCTGTGCAACAAGACCAAGGTCTCCCCCACATACACCACACTTCAGCAAGTCACGATTGATTTCCTCCGCTGCCATTGGCCAGTCCGGCAGGCCACCTATTTTAGCTGTATAAGGGTCAGAAACTTCACAGTTGTCCTCTGCCCACGGACCAGGCATACCCAGGATGATAACATCTTCCTTCACCGGCTTTGGAATGTTTGACAAGCTCATTCATCCATTTACGCTCCCGACCATGTGTCTGACAGCTGAAACGATGAAAGATTGATCTTACTACTCGAAAGTTTGCATGCATGCCCAGTCATCACCGTTCACAACATTGTCGATATAAATGAATGCAATCTCTATCTCTAACACGCGACCAATTTCTCCTTGTTTATCTGTCATCCCCATAGGTTCCTTTATGCTCAAATCCTTTAATATGCATTTTGCAGCTCTACTGTTATATCATCCAATATGACCATAGAATATTTACAACCTTCTATATAAATTCGTGCAAACACAGCATCAGCAAGAACAATTTTTCCAATTCCGCCGAAAAAATGCTACACTCAATGGCATCGTAAATACATATACTCGTTTTGCTCTCCATACGCTTCGACATTCTTTTTAACTTATCTTGAAATTTACGGAGCCCATCCTTGTTCGCATTCATTAACCAAAACTTGGAAAATTTTGAGGAGTCCATTTGAGTGCAGCACATGAATGCGCCTTCTAGTATGAGCTCCGTTCTGATGACCTTGACTGTCTGAGTAGGGATGCGCCAAAGCACCCTTGGCACTTATCCGCTGTCGACCCTTATACCGCATCATAGACAACAGAAACTCCCAACCATTGCCACCATCTAGATTTAAGAGGTCAAACCCACGACGAAGCTCTGGACTTGCGCGTGATTCTAATGCCTCTCTCCATGCAGCCATGTCATATCCACACCTTTTAAGCTAGTGATTTGAATTGGATAAGGCTACTATCATTGCGCAAAGTCGAGAATGCCATCTTAGATCCAAGAGAAACTCCTTGGGAACATGAATTGCTGTGGGCAACTTTCTGGCTTCCAAATGGTATTGAATGACCATAGAAGCGATGTTCAATAAAAACAAGCAGGGCCTTAAACTGTGGCGCAATATGGAACATGAATCCTGTGTTTTCGGTAAACCATTTAATAAAACCTTCATTTCCTGCATATACAAATATCGGAGAATTGGTAGAGGCTCCACCCCAGTGGTCGGAATTAATGTGATACCTTTGCTGAAAGGTCTGATAACTCTCAGGCATGAAAGTGAAATGGTCGAGAATTTGTGTATAGTAACGCACATGGTATTTTGTAGTAGAGGCAGGCACATTAGCAGAACTGGTGTTCCATTTTCGCGTTGGAGAAAAGTGGAATATATAACGTTGTGGGGCCATAGAAACGGAGGCCCAAGTGCCACCATTATGAGAACAAAAATGCAGAGTGGCCCGATTTGGCGAACGCAGTGAAAACTACTAGATCAGAATCTGGAGCAGAAGAAATGACACTCAGATAAATTTTTCTTGAAATGCTCGGTGCGTTGCGTGCAATCCCAATCTGCCGCGCACAATGGATGTGCCACGCACGTGTATTTTTACACTCTGCAAAAGCACTCTACGCGTCGCATTGATCGTGTGCGCCGCGCGCATCTTCAATGCGTCGCGCAGGTTGTTTTGACCCAAACTGTAGCTTCATATTTGCTAGATCACTGCTTAACAATTCAAAATTCTCATTTCCAGAATCCAATTCATCTTTTAAGGCACTTGACTAAGCAACTTCTTGAGCCATGAGCAAGGCTTTAATATTAGCCGGTAACTTATTCAGATGTTCACTAGACATTGCAGCCCTTACCTGGTCAAAATAGAGTACCTACACTATGACTCGAAGTGGAACTTGTTCATTCTGAGCAGCGTGCATGCAAGCCTCCACCGAAATTTGCTTGCAATCCAAAAGCCGGCATATTCTTTTATAATTTCTGCAAGAGCTACAAACTTAGGGATAGACAGATTTGAATCTCGAACAATTTCTCCGTAACCACTGAAATAACTATGAGTATTTAACTTTAGCAGACTCTCTCTACTCTTTAGACAATCTTGGTAACCAATGAAATGAATATACTCTCAATGCTTCTCCAACCTATAGCATCAATGCATCGACCGATAATCACAGACTTTCCGACCAAGGCACGAATGACTTTGTAGTATGCAATGTAATGATAGAGTTTGTCCAGTCACTAAGTGTAATTTTAGGTTTCTTTTCTCTATTGCTTCACTCATTTCAAGATAGTAGTGACTATGATCTCTTTGCACAAAACTCAAATGCCTCCGCACCTCCTGGAATATCATTAAGGGACACCTTGTCATTCATGGATTCATGAGCTTCAGCAGCTAGTTTCTGAAGTTGACCAGACTTTGAAAGTAGTGGAAACTTGTGCAACAAGAACTTTGTATCCTTAACTTCCACAACATAGCCAGTAGGCATAGCCAGAAACTGTCCTTCCAATGCTGCAGAACTTGAAACACTTTGACAAATTACATATTCATTACAAAAACATATTTGATGATTTCTTCTTCAAAACAGGTTTTTGAAGAAGAATCAATCTCGCATTATTGAAGATGACATTCGTGAAATAAAAACTTACTGAACCTTCATCTACCCTGCAGGCATTATTTGACATGTTTGAAGACCAACCACTAGACCTTGACTCTGAAAATGACTATTTTGACCAGAGTAGCATTAATGACTGTAAATGACGGGAAATGAACTTTGGTGAATCTGACTCTAGCGGAGGACTACAAGACTGAGTCTAACATTGGCTCCAATGGGGATGGCAGCTGCTGCTTCTTGGAGGTGCCAAGAACTGTAGATCTTTGGGAGAGCAGACAGTGCCTCCATCCATTGGGCTATGGAATCCATTATTTCGAAGAAACGTCAAAAGGCTGATAACTGAATTTCGAAACTGAAATTACTGAAAGACTTGACTCTAACAATCTAACTCAACATGACTAAGACCTGAACTTAAAACTTAAAACTTGATGGCAGTACATAACCGCCTGTGTTTCTTACAAGAAAATATACCATCAAACTATACCTTAATGCCAATGTAACCAATCAAGCAGATGCCTTCTTGATTGATTCTCCCGATCAGATCTCCTGGTCAACAATACAAACTGATAACTGGACATCCAAAAACATAGCTGACCATGATCTCCTTCATCACTGAACACTGCAATAAACACTTTCACAGCTGACTGCAACAAATCTGCCATTGGATCCTGAAAAACATGAAGATTTACCTCCTGCTGAAGAAACAAGGTGTCTTTCTCTCCTGATTCTGATCTGTCTTCATTATGTACTTCAGTAAAAGTATGCTCCGGGGCTTCAAAAAACTCTGAACAGGTAGATGAGCAGATCTCCTCTTGTAAAAACATTTCAACACATGAGACATATGAAGAAGAATCTGAAAGGGAATCCTGAATGGTCTGATCTTCTGTAGCCTGAATACTCTGTAGGTCATCTTCATATAATATCACAGCCAGATTATCATGTTTCTCATTACAATCATCAATCATAAGGAAAGAAACTTCAGTTGATTCTTGATGCTCAACACTATCATTTCTATCATCTACCGTAAATTCATCCAAAAGAACTGTTTCACTTACTTGAACACAGATCTCATCTTGTTTTGCATGAACTGACTGGATTGCTTCTTCATGAAGGCTGTGTTCTAATGAACTGAAAACACTTGGATCCATAACTGTGTCTTCTACATTCCAGATGATCTCAACAGCAGGATGCTCCTTGATGGGATTCAACACAAGGTATCCCGGGTCATCATGATCTGAATCTGGAACTGAAATAGTTGTCCTGACATTATCACATTCTGAAATTAGAACTGGACTTACTTGCATACTATCTTCTTCCATGGACAGATCTGAAACAAGATCTTTTCTTTCATCACTTTCAACCATATAGACATCTTCAACCCGCTGATTTATAAAGCGGCTTACCGGACTGTCATCCTTTTCAGAAAAGGAAGAAGTTCCACCATCACCTTCTTGACCATGTGCACACTGCAGATCTTGAGCTGGAACATGACCTTTCAATAGCTGATCTATCTCGTCTTCAGATAGAGGAGACAATGCCTTTTGTTTTCTTTGGCTCATACAGTGATTGTCTTCATTGATTTCAAGTGAAGGAGTATATAAATTTTCCTCATACTGCTGATCCATTTCATGTAATTCATGTTGACTGCCAAAAGGCAAAATTCCTTCATCTTCCACCGCACTAAAATCTTGATTCTGCTGCAAATTTTCATGATCGTCTTTATGCTGCTGAAATGGATTTTCATACAGGGCTTCCATGATCTCATCATCCATGAAATTATCATCTTCATAATATTTCTCAAGGCTTTCAATAAAAGTAGAAACATGTTTGCAAAAATCATGAACTAAATTTAATGATGGATAGATGCTTGATACCTTTCAATGAACAGGGCATGAAAATCCTTTAAACAGTAAATAAAGGCCGGAGGAAAATTTTCATACCAAGATTGGGCTTCACCTTCCAGAGTGGCCAGGAATATCTTCATCAAGCAATCTTCAGGAAAAACCACCCTCAACTTGCGAATATGCATGTGAAATCTAACCAGATGTAAATCAGCATCCTTCTTACCATCATCGTTAAACGTAGGCAGATTCCTTGACCAATCTACCTTGGGCATCTTATTCGGAAAACCTGGAATGTGATCTCGGCTCATGGGAGCGTATTTCCTTGTGATTCGGTCCATCTTGAAAATCTCACAGCTATTGATCTCCCTGTAGTGAAGTCACCATGAAGCATCGATTTCTGGATTTTTCAGTGAATGAAGTCGCCAGGTGAATGATTTCAGCCTTGCGGTGTCTGACTGCTGTCCACCATCAGCAATCGGATCTGAAATTTGTTATCCTTTACCGGGGAAGGCTTTCCCAGTATGGTCGCCACTATGTTAGCGCTCGAATCTGCCTCAAGCTGAAGGAAGGCGAGGTTCGAGGCAACATCAAACCAAGCTCAGCCTCGTAGCTAGCCCTACGAGGACACGAGAGGGCTCTCTCCAGTCAATCTCAATAAAATGAGAAATAAGGTGCGAGATGACTTAAAATGGGAACTGATTTTAGGCTAGTAAATAGATAGGAAAGGGGTTTTTGATAAATTGATGAATTTTCTGGGTAGCGTGGGATCAAGAACAGCATGAAACAGAGATTTAATCAAAGGCACAAGGTATTTCATATACTGGAGGCGGATTTGGATCAGGATTTGATCTGGTATGCCTTTTTGAAGCCAGTGTATTGATCTACTCAAGAAAAATTCAAGGGACACAATAGATTATTTTCAGCCTATCGACTTCTAGACTCAATCATCCAAAGGTCTAGAACGAATAAGTATACTGGGGTGATTTGCAAATCGAGTGCTGCATTCACAAGCTAATCAGATATCGACTGAAGCAGCGTTTATCTACTTCCGCTTATGCATGGAAAAAGCGTTTCGAAAGCTACCTGGCGTGACTTCAGACTTCGTCTAAGACTCATGAAACAAACACATCAACAAGCAAACCATTGAGATTTTGTTCCCCAGTATGGTCGCCACTATGTTAGCGCTTGAATCTGCCTCAGGCTGAAGGAAGGCGAGGTTCGAGGCAACATCAAACCAAGCTCAGCCTCGTAGCTAGCCCTACAAGGACAGGAGAGGGCTCTCTCCAGTCAATCTCAATAAAATGAGCAATAAGGTGCGAGATGACTTAAAATGGGAACTGATTTTAGGCTAGTAAATAGATAGGAAAGGGGTTTTTGATAAATGGATGAATTTTCTGGGCAGCGTGGGATCAAGAACAGCATGTAATAGAGATTTAATCAAAGGCACAGGGTATTTCATAAGGCGAGATAGGAATGAAGTTTAACAATCAAATTTGGAATAATATGGGGTGAAAGACTGTTTAAAAAGATGAAAAGGGCATTAATCAATTAGTCCTTTACAGACAGAAGAAAACATAGAACATCTGAACACCTCAAGGTAGAGCAATGACTGAATTCTACCTTTCTTACTGTAAAGTATTCAGTTGGAAACGATTATGAATGAGCTATGAAAACATTACAAAAGACATATGAAACAAAAGAAAAACATATGTTAAACTTCACACCACAAGAATCTTATAACTTAGAGTTGTACCATTTAATTATTCCTCCGTCAAACTGTACAGTGAGAGCACTGGGTTTTTCCTCCCACAGCTTTTCAGAACTTTTTCAACCCCTTACAAATGATTTTTCATACAATAAATAAGCCCCTCTATGAGAAAACAAATCGATCAAAAATAGGGAGTTGTTTAACATCATTAACCACTAAGAGTCAACCATCTATTCGGAAACAGCGTTCCCCTTGAATTTCTGTGATCGGCTAATTAAGAGACAAAACTGGAGCACAGATCCCATAAAATCATGATTGAGGACCAAAAATAGGCTTCATTCCTATATATTCTGCGTTCTAATTTTGGCGTGCTTTGACTTGGCATTTACATTTGTTATTTGAATAAAAATTCACTTTTTAACAAAATGCCTTTGAATTCTGATGTTGTTCTTCACCAGTAGCCCTGTCTGGTGACCGTATGCTAGTTTTACTGTGACTACTCGAACTTGAAGCTTCTAACATGGATCTTCCATTAACAACACCTAATTGAGATGATTTTGCATGAGTCTCTTTCTGAACTCTTATTGTACGCCAACTGAGTGGACTAATCCCATAATTTGGAAGTATACAACCAAAGATAAAGAGAGTACGATCTTCAATATAAAGCCTATCAGTCTCGATAGGAGCATAGACCTGTGCAACAAGACCAAGGTCTCCCCCACATACACCACACTTCAACAAGTCACGATTGATTTCCTCCGCTGCCATTGGCCAGTCCGACAGGCCACCTATTTTAGCTGTATAAGGGTCAGAAACTTCACAGTTGTCCTCTGCCCACGGACCAGGCATACCCAGGATGATAACATCTTACTTCACCGGCTTTGGAATGTTTGACAAGCTCATTCATCCATTTACGCTCCCGGCCATGTGTCTGACAGCTGAAACGATGAAATATTGATCTTACTACTCGAAAGTTTGCATGCATGCCCAGTCATCACCGTTCACAACATTGTCGATATAAATGAATGCAATCTCTATCTCTAACACGCGACCAATTTCTCCTTGTTTATCTGTCATCCCCATAGGTGCCTTTATGCTCAAATCCTTTAATATGCGTTTTGCAGCTCTACTGTTATATCATCCAATCTGACCATAGAATATTTACAACCTTCTATATAAATTCATGCAAACACAGCATCAGCAAGAACAATTTTTCCAATTTCACCGAAACAATGCTACACTCAATGGCATCGTAAATACATATACCCGTTTCGCTCTCCATACGCTTCGACATTCTTTTTAACTTATCTTGAAATTTACGGAGCCCATCCTTGTTCGCATTTATTAACCAAAACTTGGAAAATTTTGAGGAGTCCATTTGAGTGCAGCACATGAATGTACCTTCCAGTATGAGCTCCGTTCTGATGACCTTGACTGTCTGAGTAGGGATGCGCCAAAGCACCCTTGGCACTTATCCGCTGTCGACCCTTATACCGCATCATAGACAACATAAACTCCCAACCATTGCCACCATCTAGATTTAAGAGGTCAAACCCACGACGAAGCTCTGGACTTGCGCGTGATTCTAATGCCTCTCTCCATGCAGCCATGTCATATCCACACCTTTTAAGCTGGTGATTTGAATTGGATAAGGCTACTATCATTGCGCAAAGTCGAGAATGCCATCTTAGATCCAAGAGAAACTCCTTGGGAACATGAATTTCTGTGGGCAACTTTCTGGCTTCCAAATGGTATTGAATGACCATAGAAGCGATGTTCAATAAAAACAAGCAGGGCCTTAAACTGTGGCGCAATATGGAACATGAATCCTGTGTTTTCGGTAAACCATTTAATAAAACCTTCATTTCCTGCATATACAAATATCAGAGAATTTGTAGAGGCTCCACCCCAGTGGTCGGAATTAATGTGATACCTTTGCTGAAAGGTATGATAACTCTCAGGCACGAAAGTGAAATGGTCGAGAATTTGTGTATAGTAACGCACATGGTATTTTGCAGCAGAGGCAGGCACAGTAGCAGAACTAGTGTTCCATTTTCGCGTTGGAGAAAAGTGGAATATAGAACGTTGTGGGGCCATAGAAACGGAGGCCCAAGTGCCACCATTATGAGAACAAAAATGCAGAGTGGCCCGATTTGGTGAACGCAGTGAAAACTACTAGATCAGAATCTGTAGTAGAAGAAATGACACTCAGATAAATTTTTCTTGAAATGCTCGGTGCGTTGCGCGCAATCCCAATGTGCCGCGCGCAATGGATGCACCGCGCACATGTATTTTTACACTCTGCAAAAACGCTCTACGCGCCGCGTTGATCCTGTGCGCCGCTCGCATCTTCAATGCGTCGCGCAGGTTGTTTTGACCCAAACTGTAGCTTCATATTTGCTAGATCACTGCTTAACAATTCAAAATTCTCATTTCCAGAATCCAATTCATCTTTGAAGGCACTTGACTGAGCAACTTCTTGAGCCATGAGCAAGGCTTTAATATTAGCCGGTAACTTATTCATATGTTCACTAGACATTGCAGCCCTTACCTGGTCAAAATAGAGTACCTACACTACGACTCGAAGTGGCACTTGTTCATTCTGAGCAGTGTGCATGCAAGCCTCCACCGAAAGTTGCTTGCAATCCAAAAGCTGGCATATTCTTTTATAATTTCTGCAAGAGCTACAAACTTAGGGATAGACAGATTTGAATCTCGAGCAATTTCTCCGTAACCACTGAAATAACTGTGAGTATTTAACTTTGGCAGACTCTCTCTACTCTTTAGACAATCCTGGTAACCAATGAAATGAATATACTCTCAATGCTTCTCCAACCTATAGCATCAATGCATCGACCGATAATCACAGACTTTCCGACCAAGGCACAAATGACTTTGTAGTATGCAATGTAATGATAGAGTCTGTCCAGTCACTAAGTGTAATGTTAGGTTTCTTTTCTCTATTGCTTCAGTCATTTCAAGATAGTAGTGACTATGATCCCTTGGCACAAAACTCAAATGCCTCCGCACCTCCTGGAATATCATTAAGGGACACCTTGTCATTCATGGATTCATGAGCTTCAACAGCTAGTTTCTGCAGTTGACCAGACTTTGAAAGTAGTGGAAACTTGTGCAACAAGAACTTTGTATCCTTAACTTCCACAACATAGCCAGTAGGCATAGCCAGAAACTGTCCTGCCAATGCTGCAGAACTTGAAACACTCTTACATTACAAAACATATTTGATGATTCTTCTTCAAAATGTATTTTGAAGAAGTAAATCTAATCTCGCATTATCGACGATGACATTCCTACGATGACATTCGTGAAATAAAAACTTACTGAACCTTCATCTACCCTGCAGGCATTATTTGACATGTTTGAAGACCAACCACTAGACCTTGACTCTGAAAATGACTATTTTGACCAGAGTAGCATTAATGACTGTAAATGACAGGAAATGAACTTTGGTGAATCTGACTCTGGCGGAGGACTACAAGACTGAGTCTAACAGAGCACACAGTTGTTGGACCCCCACTATAGACTGTCGATGTCACTAAGCCTCTAAAGCTGCGAAAAGTCAGCATTGGAACGAAGGAGTGATCTAAGCTAGCTAAAACTGGGGACTACTGGGATGATGATACTGTGGGAAAAGTTGCAGAACTCCTCACGGAATACCGGGACTTATTCCTGACAAAATTCTCAAGACTCAAAGGAATTACAAGGGACCTAGGGGTCATGCGCATCACTTTAAAACCAGATGCAAGCCCTATGAAGTAGCACCCTTATCGGCTAAACCCCAAGCACAAACAAAAATTCAAGGAAGAAATCGACAAAATTCTCGCCGCAAGTATCATCGAACCAGTCGAACAGTCAGGTTGGGTAAGTCCTTTGGTGGTTCAGGAGAAAAATATTAAGGGAGAGATACGGATCTGTGTTGACCTGCGCAAATTGAATGATTCTTGCGTACATGATCCCTTTCCTATGTCATTCTCAGATGAAATCCTTGATAGCGTGGAGGGGTAGGAAGCATACTCGTTTACGGATGGGTTCTCGGGCTACCATCAGATTAGGATCGCACCTGAAGATTGCAGAAAAACTATGTTTGCCACTGAATGGGGATATTTTCAGTATAATGTCATGCTGTTTGTGATCAAGAATGCCCCTGCCATATTTTCATGGGTGGTGGTCGAAGTATTCAATGAATTCATCCACAAGTTTTTGGAGGTATATTTTGATGACTGGACCATCTTCGGGTTGGTAAAGAAGCACGTCTCAAACCTGCGCATGATGTTGGGATGCCTGTAGAAAGCACCATATTTCCTTGAATATCAAGAAGCGCATATTTTGTGTACCCTTTGGGATCTTTCTCGGTCACATAGTTTGTCGAGAAGGATTGATGGTTGATCCTGCCAAAGTAGTAGTTATCATAAACCTGGAATTACCTGCAACTGAGAAAAAACTATGCTCTATCCTCGAACACACAACCTACTACAAGAATTTCATTCAAGGGTATGCGCTGATCATAACACCTATGGAAAAATTGCTAAAGAAGGACATTTCGTTTTTTTGGGATGAGGAGTGTCAAAAGAGCTTCGAATTACTCAAGGAGAAGATGGTCTCTGCACCTATTCTCATCTCTCCTCACTAGGTGAAGGTTTTCCATGTTCACATAGATGCGTCAGGGATCGCCCTGGGAGCTATCCTTACATAGCCTGGAGATGGAGACATTGACCATCCAGTTGCATTTGCTAGTAGGAAACTTTTTGGTGTAGAGCGCAACTACTCCACTACGGAGCGTGAGGGGTTGGCCATGGTATACGCCCTACAAAAATACTGGCGTTATCTGTTGGGAGGGCACTTCAAGATGTTTATGGATCACTCAGCTTTGAAGTACCTAGTAAATAATCCTGTGTTGGGGGGGAAAATCTGCTGATGCCTACTTTTGTTTCAATAATATGACTTTGATATTATTGTGAAACCGGGAAAGTTGAATGTTGGGCCAGACCACTTATCCTGAATCAAGAGCGGTGAGGAACCCACTAACCTAGAAGAAGGAATGCCCGATGCATAGTTGTTCGCGATTAAGGTGGTTGATGTGCAGTTCGTCGACATCATTCAGTTCCTGACTACAAGGATGGCGCCCATAGAGTATTCGATACAATAGAAGAAAGAGTTGGTAACCCGCGTAGCGAATTTTACCATCATCGCAGGCTATCTGTATAAGCTGGGAGCTGACAAGGTGCTGCGAAGATACGTGTTGGAGCATGAAAGGCATGCCATCTTAGCAGAAGTTCACGAGGGCGTAGCAAGAGGTCACTACGCAGGGAAAACAACGACGCAGAAGATCTTGAGAACTAGGCTATGGTGGCCTACACTGCATAGTGACTGTCATGACTATTGAAAAGCCTATGATACTTGCCAAAGGATAGGAAGGCCATCGCGCAGAGACAAAATGCCCCTGCAACCACAGATGGTCCTGCAAGCGTTTGAAAAATGGGCCATCGACTTCATTGGGCCCATCAACCCGCCGGGAAAGAAGACAGGTGCGCGCTACATCATCACTGCAACTGATTATGTAACTATATGGGATGAAGCACAAGCTGTGAAGGATTGCACTGCAGATACCGCTGCGCACTTCATTTTTTAGCATATTTTGACCAGTTTTGGCTGTCCAAAGATCTTAATGAGCGATAGAGGTACGCATTTTTTTAATGAAACAATATAGGCCTTGATTGAAGAATTTTGGATCCACCACACGAAAATCACCACGCATCATCCATAGGAAAATGGAGCCGTAGAAGCATTTAATAAGATCTTGGAGCAGGCACTGACCAACGTCTGTAATGCCGATCACAGCGACTGGGACATGTGCATCCCATCATTTCTTTGGGCCTATCGAACCACCTACAAGAAGTTGACTGGGAAGAGACCATTTAGGATGGTCTATGGAAAGGAGGCCATTATGCCCATGGAGTATATTTTTCCTAGCCTGCACTGATCCGAATGGAAAATGGCATCCACCCATGGTATTCATCTACCCATGTTATCCATCCACCCATGGAATTTACCCTTGGTATTGTAAATGTCATTGACGCATGGTATTCATCCACCCATTGTATTTATTCGCCCATGGTATTGTAAGTGACATCTATCCATGATATTCATCCACCCATGGTATGTATCCACACATGGTATTCATCCACACATGGTATTCATCCACACATGGAATTTACCCATGGTATTGTAAGTGGTATCTACCCATGGTAATGACCCATGGTTTTGACTCATGGTATCCACCTATGGTATCTACACATGGTATTGTAACTCAAAAAAGCTATAAATAACAAGCCTCAGTTTGTAAAAGGACAGATTGTCCACTACAATGTAGCTTATACAGTTATTCTCTGTTTTAATAAAACAAGTTTTTTTTTTTTGGTTGGCATTCTAATTTTGCAGATCTTGTCAGATCCATTTAAGATTTTTAGATCTTGGGGGCCTCCCCCAAAGATCTGGATCAGCTGGTTCATTGCATAGCATATGTCCGGTCTTTTATTAACTAAATACATGAGCGAACCCACCAACTGTCGATAAACAGTGGCATCCACTACCTCTGTCGATGTAGCATCCTCTTTCCTCCAATTTCCTGGAAGAGGAGTGTCGATAGGCTTGCAGCCTTGCATGTGAAACTTCTCAAGTATATCCCGAGCATACTTGCCTTGAGACACAAATAGTTCACCTTCCCACTGCCATATTTCCAATCCAAGGAAATAATGAAGGAGGCCCAAATCCTTCATCTCAAACTCCTTTGCAAGATCTGCCTTGCATGAGTGTATCAACTTCTCATCACCCGTTAGTATTAAATCATAAACATAAAGAACAATGATTAAAATCTTACCCTCCACCACAATTTGGTACAGGTTTGCATCCGCCTCACTCTTGGTGAAGCCAAGTCCAGTGAAATAGTTGTCGATCCGTGTGTACCAAGCACATGGTGCTTGTTTCAACCCATAAAACGCTCTTTTGAGCCTGCACACATGTGACTCGCTGCTGAAGATCTCAAATCCTTGAGGCTGCTCAATGTACACCTTTTCCTCAATGATCCCATTAAGGAACGCAGTCTTCACATCCATCTGATGAATGTGCCAACCCATCTGCGCTGAGAGAGCAAGGATGGTCCTTATGGAAGAATATCGTGCGACAGGTGCAAAGGTTTCTTCATAATCAATCACCTCGATCTGTGAGAAGCCCTGAGAAACAAATCTTGCCTTATACTTCGTGACGCTCCCATCAACAACTTGCTTTACCTTGTAGATCCATCTTGATCCTAAAACTGATTTTCCCACCGGCCTTGGAACAATCTCCCAAGCATTGTTTCTGACAATGGAGTCATACTCCTCCACCATGAAATCTACCCATGTGGGCTCCTGCACTACTTCTTCAAAAGAAGATGGCTCTGTCACGATACACTTGCTCATGAGAGCCATATATCCAGTAAATCGATCAGGTGACTATCTCTGTCTGCGCTGTGATGTAGGGACTCCTACATTCTGTGCCACATCAAGCTTCAATCTCTCAGCTTCTGTGGTACGCTTTCTGCCTTTTCTGATGTTTGGTTCTGCATGAGTGGACTCCTCCACTCCATGAATCTCCTCCTGTGGCTGATCCACATCTAGAGGCTCATCTTTGGGAACAAGAAGTTCCTCCTCTGCATGCAAGTGTAGCTCCCTCTCAAGTGACAACTTCATGGCTTTCAACTCATTGAATTTTATATCCTGTTGCACCACAGTCATCTGACTGTTTAGAAAATACACACTATCCCACAAATATCCCAACTTCTGCAGTCGGCTCCAGCTTCTTCTTGGCGTCCTTTGTCACATGAATGTAAATAGATGAGCCAAAAATATTCAAATGAGAAATATCAGGCTTCTTACCAGTAAAAGCTTCTTCAGGTGTACTCATGCCAAGTACTCTATGAGGACAAGGGTTTTGCACATAAACCGTAGTGTTGCATGCTTCTGCCCACAAGTGCATCGGTAGGCCCTGGTCATGCAGGATAGCTCGTGTAGCACCCACGATCCTTCTTTTCTTCCTCTCCGTGACCCCATTCTGCTGTGGGTTATGAGGCGCTATGAGTTCTCTTCGAATTCCTTCTTTGCTACATAAGTCTTTGAATTCACCCTAGATATATTCACCACCATTATCGCTCCGTAGAGCTTTCACTTGCTTCTCCGACTCCTTCTCCACCAATGCTTTAAACTCACAGAACTTTGAGAATGTTTCTCTCTTCTTCTACATGAAGAAGATCCAGAATCTACGAGAATAGTCATCAACAAATATAACATAATACCTGTGTTTTGCTATTGAAGCAACCGAGAAAGGTCCACACACATCTGTGTGAATTCTCTCCAGGATCACCGAAGCACGATTCTCCTTCTCATGAAAGGTGGTCTTCACAAAATTACCCATAGTACATCCCTTGCACTGATCTGACTGCGCAAGAGTACCCTTGGGAATTCTAGTAGAAATCTGCTGCAAAATCTTCAAAGTGCCATGGTGAAGATGGCCCAATCTCCTGTGCCATAATTTGCCCTCATCCCGGCTCACCACTTCTTCTGCTTTGCCCATCATTGCAGCGCAGTCATCTACCTCTAGCTTGTAGAGATTCTTAACTCGAATCCCTATCCTCTTGGTTTGACCCATTTTTTTATGTCGTAGGAAATATTTTCCATCGCTAAAAACAACGTCATAACCTTTGTCTTCCAACATTGCGACTAAGACCAAGTTCTTCTTCAGACCTAGAAAATGCATAACATCTTTCAACATAAATGGATTACCTGACTCCCTCTCAAAGGTAATGGTCCCAAAGCTGGTCGCACTATATCGACCATCATCGCCCATCTCTATATGCATTTGAAGGTCCTTCTCCTCCAAGTCACTAAACAACTCCTTGTCTCCCGTCATATGGAAAGACGCACCACTATCAAGATACCACACCGATCCCATTAAGCTTGAAACCAAGCATGCGATCAAAGAGAAATCAAGTTCAAATTTCAAGGCTAAGGTTTCTCCAGCTGCAGTCCAACAACCTTCTTGTTCTTGTTCTTCTGTGGGCAGTTAGTGGCGAACTGCCCATGTTCGTGATAGTGAAAACACTTCACCTTAGACAAATCTTGCTTCTTGCCTTTAGCTTCGGATTTTGGATGGGATTTCTTCCCCTTCCCCTTCCTTGCTTTGGAAGCCAAAGAGAAATTCTCTTCATCTTCATTCTTCGATAAGATCCATCCCTGATACTTCACCTTATCTCCTCCTGCACAAGATCCGACCAAAGTCGCTCCCATCCCAGCAGTTTCTCCCATCCATTGACAGAGTCTTTGTAGCTATGCCAACTCTTAGGAAGCCCAAGGAGAGCCAAGCTCACCAAGTCTTCATCATCAAAAGTAATCCCTACACTTCCAAATTCATCCCCACAGTGGACAAACTTCATGAGATATTTTGGAATACGTTGCCCTTCTCCATTTTTATTTTTCTGAGCTTATCTTTCAATGCAAACTTCCTCTGGTCGCTGCTACTTTGGAACAAATCTGTCAAATCCTTCCACATTGAAAATGGAGTGGCTTTTCCATGAAGGCTGGACACAATATGGTCCTTCACACCTTCCAACATAATTCTTCTTGTCTTTGCTACCTTCTTTTTCCATGCGTCAAGTAATGCAACATCGCTAGATCCCGGCTTAGGAACATCACTATCGATGAACTCCTTCAGTCCATTATCTTCCAGCACCGCCTCCATCCTATCCTTCCAGTTATGTAATTTGAGCTCCCATCAAGGGCATATCTAATCGCAACCCATTGAAAGACATTTCAATGTATACTCAATCAGCCGCACCAAGAATTTTCTCAAAGAAATTCGAATTGTCCACCAGCACAAACTCAGCAATTCTTCACAATTGCAATCTTCAAGAATTAACACTGCTCTGATACCATGTAGAAATTATATACAAGATGCATGTATATATCCAGATTCTCCTGATCTAATAATATTTATCTTCTTGCTAAATATATAATCCCCACTATTAATCTTTTGCGGAAATTTAAAACTCAATTACAAACACATGAAGCAATAAAAACAATCGCACATAACACAGTTGTTTAACATGAAAGCTTGAAGCTGAAAACCCCAACTATGATATATTATGTATCATGGAGATAATGTAACAATCTCATACAAAGCTTAGTACATCAAGCTCTCAGTACAATCAATCATCACACACTAATCAGAAGAAATCTGCAAATCCATGCACTAATTTCTTGCCACCTGATGGCCTGCATCCACTGCGCAATCCCTGCTAAAGAAGACCCCTGAATGAATTCGAATCTACCTTGCTTGCACTGCACAATCCTCATTTGAAACTCCAATGTGTGTGTGGTGCAATCAATGCATCACTATATTCATAACGGATAGTCCATCTTGCCCTTTCACCTGTCTCTCCACTGGGTCTCCACTGGAACTGTCATGCACTGTAGTTAACTGTTGTATTTGTTCAGTTGATTAATGAGTTATTATTTTTGAATTAATTAACTAATTAATTCACTGCACTCTCACTAGTGTATCATTCAGTTAGACTAGATAAAACTAGCTCAATTGAGTTTAACTCCATTAACTGAGTTAAACTGAATAACAACTCCATGAACTACTCTTCCAACTCTGTCATAACTTTGCCACTTCAGTTCTAACTAAGTCCTCCATGCATGAACCACCAGTAAACCTAGGAATTGCATAATTCCTTCAACCCACTGATTTTCCAAATATGTACACTGAAATTAAGTGCTCCAAGAGAATAAGTTGCCATTTATTGTTGGATTATTATTAAGAGCTAATAATAATTGACACTTCTATTTTTAGATCGACGATCTATAAATAGACTTCACCCAATATTCTAAAAATCGAATTTCATCTATTTTTCCAACTTGACCAACCATCCACAAATAAAATCCCGCAAC
Source organism: Pinus albicaulis (assembly GCA_034641835.2). Lineage (NCBI taxonomy): Eukaryota > Viridiplantae > Streptophyta > Pinopsida > Pinales > Pinaceae > Pinus > Pinus albicaulis. Next base: position 281,053,741 of record CM076583.1, on the reverse strand, counting down.
TTCTGAAATATGATCACCATGTCTAAAAATAGACTTACACCTAAAAATAGCCTGTGGGCCCACTTAGTGAAGGTGACTGATTTTCACTAAGCTCATCATCTTGTTGAATCTCAACATCAGCCTCTCAGCTTCTGTGGTACACCTTCTGCCAGTTTTGATGTTTGGCTCTGTGTGAGTGGACTCCACCACTCCATGATCCTCCTCCTGTGGCTGATCCACATCTAGAGGCTCATCTTTGGGAACAAGCAATTCCTCCTCTGCGTGCAAGTGTAGCTCCCTCTCAAGTGAAAACTTCATGGCTTTCTCCTCATTGAATTTTATATCCTGTCACACCACAGTCATTCGACTATTTGGAAAATACACACGATAATTATGGGGTGTTTCTGTGTACCCAAAAAATATCCCAACTTCTGTAGTTGGCTCCAGCATCTTCCTGGCATTCTTGGTCACATGAACATAAATAGATGAGCCAAAAATATTAAAGTGAGAAACATCCGGTTTCTTACTAGTTAAAGATTCTTCAGGTGTACTCATGCCAAGTACTCTATGAGGACAATGGTTTTGCACATAAGCTGCAGTGTTGTATGCTTCCACTCACAAATGCATTGGTAGGCCCTGATCATGTAGCATAGCTCTTGCAACACCCACGATCATTCTGTTCTTCCTCTTCGTGACCCCATTCTACTGTGGGTTATGAGGCGCTATGAGTTCTCTTTAAATTCCTTCTTTGCTATAGAAGTATTTGAATTCGTTTGAGATATATTCACCACCATTATCGCTCTGCAGAGCCTTCATTTGCTTCCCCGACTCCTTATCCACCAATGCTTTACACTCACAGAACTTTGAGAATGTTTGATCCTTCTTATGCATGAAGAAGATCCAACATCTACGAGAATTTTCATCAACAAAAATAACATAATACCTGTGTTTTGTTGTTGAAGCAACTGAGAATGGCCCACACATGTTTGTGTGAACTCTCTCCAGGATCATCGAAGCACGGTTCTCCTTTTCATGAAAGGTGGTCTTCACAAACTTACCCATAGTACATCCCTTGCACTGATCTATCTATGCAAGTGTACCCTTGGGAAGTCCAATAGAAATCTGCTGCAAAATCTTCAAAGTGCCATGGTGAAGATGGCCCAATTGCCTGTGCCATAATTCGCCCTCATCCCAGCTCACCACTTCTTCTTCTTTGCCCACCATTGCAACACAACCATCTACCTCCACCTTGTAGAGATTCTTAACTCGAATCCCTATCATCTTGGTTTGACCCATTGTTTTATGTCGCAGGAAAGCTTTTCCATCGCTGAAAACAACGTCATAACCTCTATCCTCCAACATCGTGACTGAGACCAAGTTCTTCTTTAGACCTGGAACATGCATAGCATCTTTCAACAAAAATGGTTTACCTGACTCCCTCTCAAAGGTAATGGTACCAATGTTGGTCGCACTGTATCGTCCATTGTCGCCCATCTCTATATGCATTTGGAGATCTTTCTCCTCCAAGTCGCTGAAAAGCTCCTTATGTCCCGTCATGTGGAAGGAAGTACCACTATCAAGATACCACACTGATCCCATTGCGCTTGAAACTAAGCATGCGATCAAAGAGAAATCAAGTTCAAATTGCGAGGCAAGGACCTCACCAGCTGCAGCTCCAACAACCTTCTTGTTCTTCTTTTTTCTGTGGGAAGTTAATGGCGAGATGCCCATGTTCGTGACAGTGAAAAAACTTCACCTTGGACAAATCCAACTTCTTGCCTTTAGCCTCGGATTTTGAATGGGATTTCTTCCCCTTCCCTTTCCTCGCTTTGGCAGCCAAAGCACAATCCTCTTCATCATCATGCTTTGATGAAGAGCCATCCCTGGTACTCCACCTTATCTCCACCTGCACTAGATCCAACCAAAGTTGCTCCCAATCCAGTAGTTTCTCCCACCCATTAACAAAGTCTTGATAACTATGCCAACTCTACAGAAGTCCAAGGAGAGCCAAGCTCACCAAGTCATCATCAGCAACTGTAATTCCCACACTCCCTAACTCATCCATACATTGGACAAACTTCGTGAGATACTTTGGAATACTGTCACCCTTCTCCATTTTGATTTTTCTGAGTTTATCTTTCAGCGCCAACTTCTTATGGTCGTTGCTGCTTTGGAAAAGATCTGTCAAAGCCTTCCACATTGCAAATAGAGTGTCTTTCCCACGAAGGCTTGACACAATATGGTCTTTCACACCTTCTAATAGAATTCTTCTCGTCTTCGCTACTTTCTTTTGCCAGGCGTCAACTAATGCAACATCCATTGAAGTGGGCTTAGGAACACCGCTATCGATGAACTCCTTCAAGCCATTATCTTCAAGCACCGCCTCCATCCTGTCCTTCTAGGCTATGTAGTTCGAGCTGCCCTCAAGTGCATACTCCAACCACAACCCATTGAAATCCATTTCAATGTTTACTCAACTGTCGCACCAAGAAATTCTTGCAGCAAATTCTAATTGTTCCACCAACACAACTCAACACTGCTTCAATATTGCAATCTCCAGTGATTAACAATGCTCCGATACCATGTAGAAATTATATACAATATGCATGTATATTACCAGACTCCCTTGATCTAACAATTAAATCCACTATTAAATACAGAATCCTTCTACTCAATTCGTTGCGGAAATTAAATTGCCAATTGCAAACATATGAAGAAAAAATCAATCGCACATAACAAGATGTTTTACTAGGAAAGCTTAAAGCTAAAAACTCCAACTATCATATATTATGTATATCATGGAATCATGAAACAATATCATACAAAGCTCAACTCATAGAGATCTTAGTACAATATACAATCGGCTCACACTGTCATACAAAAATTGGTTCACACATGCACCAATTTACTGCCTCCTGACAGCCTGCCTCCACTGCGCAATCCCTGCTGAAGAAGATCCCTGAATGAATTCGATCTTGCCTTGCCTATATTGCGCAATCCTCATTAGCAAATCTAATGTGTGTGTAGATGCATTGAATGCATCACTATAGTCACAACTGATAGTTAAACACACCCTTTCACCTATCTCTCCATTGGTTCTCCACTGGATCTGACATGCAAGTAGTTAACTGTTGTATTTCTTCAGTTGCAAGTAAGACATTACTTGTGAATTAATTAAATAATTAATTCACTTATCTTTCACTAGTGTATCTTTAGTTACAACTAGCACAACTGAGTTTAACTCACTTAATTGAGTTGACCTAAATAACAACTCTCATAACTACTCTTCCAACTCTGTTACGACTGTGTCACACTCAGTTACAACGAAGTCCATCATGCATGAGTCACCAACCAACCTTGCAACTCATAATTCCTTCAGCTAACTGGTTTGCCACATCAGTTAACTGAAATCAAGTGCTCTAAGAGAATAAGTTATTATTTATTGTCTGATTATCATTAAGGGCTAATAATAATCTACATGCATTCTATTTTTAGATATGCGATCTATAAATAGACGTCGCCCATGTTCTAAAAATAAAAACTCATCTAAAGATAGAATTTGCTCAACCTTCTAGAATCAACATCCTGCTAATTTTAGAATATGCTCACCATTCTAAAAATAGACATACACCTAAAAATAGCCTGCGGGCCCCACCTAGTGAAGGTGCTTAATTTTCACTAGGATCATCATCTTCTTGAATCTCAACACCCATAAGGAGACTACTTCATGACAGACATTAACCACTATGTAAGTCTTTTGATATAGGTTGGTGTCAAACTCAATGTTAACACAAGAAGTTTGCATAATGGTTAATATTTACTCCGACAGGCCTGTCTATTTTAGAATAAGACTTCTAGAATTTAAATTTAATAACCAATATAAATAGATGGTAGAGATTCAATCTCCATGAAATATTCTAAGATATTCAAAATAACATATACAAATTAAAGATTGAGATTTATCTACCAATTAATTATGTTGTTTTTGTTTTTTTAATTAAATCGATTAATTAAAATATATATGATATGCAGTGGAGTTCTGATTTTTTTGTCATGAAATATTGATAAGCTATAGTAATGTTAAAATTTCTAATTAAAAATTAAGTAAACTTAATTCTTTTTATAATTAATAATAATAATTTAAAATAAAAATATAATATAATTATTATTATTTTATTATTATTATTATTATTTTTATTTTATAATTTAAAGAGAATATGAAGTATTTTATAGAGTAATATTGCCAACAATTTAATTTATATAATTATACTCGTTAATATTAAAAAAATAAAATATTTAATATTATGATATACCCATCCTTATCATTCATTAAATGTATCAGTTCAATCGAGATTAGCGTTTTTCACACAAACCAATGGAATGGGGCCAAAATTGTGCTTTCCAAGGAGCATGTCTTCACAAAGTTTGAAAGTGTCTACCCCGCTGCATATCAGGTAAAGCCCACCGCTTTCCATCCAATTATTTTGTATCAAATCGTCTTGTTCTTTCCGACCTTTTCATATTTGAATTCAAAAACGTGCGGTCCAACGGCTATAGGTGATATTTTTTTTCTTGTCTTCATCCACAGTTCGCTTGCGCTCTGCTATTAGGCCTGCTAACCTAATTGGCTTGAACTGTCGGATTGAAGAACAGAGCAGAAACGGGAACCGCTTTCAGATAAGTTTTTTTGTTCCCTTATTTTATGGTGATTGAGGGATTGTATTTATTTCTGGAACCGCTCAATTCGATTTGACGGGTAATGGGCATCAGAATATTGCCATGAATCCAATCTCATTGCATCTGCAATACTGATTTGCAAAAAATATTCGTGGATGGAGTCTGGGGATATATACATAGAATATACCTCAAACTTCCAGACACTGTTTAGGGTTTGAAGTCTTTTTTTATAAAATGTCAACAAAGTGCGGGGGCCCATAATCGAAGAGGAAAGTGTGTTCCCCTTAGTGCAGAGGCAAATGTTGTGTTGAATTACTGGGGGTGACCGTTGGGGATCATGGAGAAAGCCGTTTGAAGAAGGGCAGTATATGGGCCTTGGGGTTTGGGGTTTTAGATTGGGTATTAGGGTTTGTAGATAAAAGCTGGGTCTGGACATTAAATTAGTGTTTGGATCCTTACAACTGAGGAATGCAGACAGGTTTTGGCAGGGAAGGGTCTCAGTCCCCTATAGCAGAAGGAAAGGCAGAGAGACTTCGTCAAAAGACGGCCCTGACAGCCACCATGTATCATATGCTTCAAAGAGAAGAACTTCTGGGCTTCGATGAGAACATGCCCATTAATCTTTCAAATGCTCTTCCACCACCACCAAAGCAAAGTAAACAGAAATTGAGGAGCCCTAAAAACAACACATCTCACATGGGCCCTGTTGATAGTTCACAAGAAATTGTCACGACCAGAGCATCTGTGAGAAGAAGCCCCAGAAAAGAGGCTGTTGACGCTGTTCCTCAAGAAGAACTTTCCATTGTTCTTGCAAAGACTAGCTCCAAGGGAAGGGATAAGAGCCCTCATAATTCTCGGAGGTCTAAAGCTGAAATAAGTACTATGGAAGAAGAACAGCTTGATATTGATCTCAGAAAGAAGCCCAAGGCTGATGATTCGGAATTGAAGGAGAAGAGCCCATGCCAACTAGAGAAGCAGCATTCAAAATCTGGGAGGTCCACCAGAAGATCAAGAATGGAGCTACAGGAGATCACAGAGAGAGGTGATAATGTAGTAGTTGAAGCACTTGGCAGAGCCACTCGGCGTGGGCAAAGCCGGACAAATACTCGACAACATAAACGAAAAGCTCCGGATTCTAGCCTGTCTGTAGCTGTTCCTGAAACCATGATACAGGAGAAAATTAATGTTCAATGTCCAGAGCTATCCAAGAACACCTCACAATCTAGGAAGTCCAGGAGAGGTAAGATATATGAAGAATTCAATCTTCTTGATGTATGGGTATATGGTATCTTAGCTACACACTACTCTTCCACTAATGAAGCTTAAAGCTTAGAGTAGTTCTTTCATATTTCTTTTCCTTACGCATAATTGTCCGTCACGCTATTAAATAGACTAAGCATTAGATTTTTTTATGCGTTTTGCCTGCAAGCATTCCAATTATTCAGAAAGCATGTAGCAATCCTGCCATGCTATGCCCAAAATATCAAGTACATGAGCAATAGTAGAAGCCAATAATTGTCCGAATATACCAACTGCAAATGAAATATTATTTACGAGGAACACTGATGTTATCCTGTGACGGATTATGCAGGATATCTCCAAATATTAAGATTAAGAAAATTTACGAGGTGATATTTTAAACCGTATATTAAATTATTGATCATGATTTATCTTTATACTAGTTTACTAGTGTTCATGCTCGCCCCAGCTTTTGGACTGATATACGCCATAGTATTGGGTTAGGTAGGAACAGTGCATATCATGAAACAATGTCCATTAAATCGTAATGTCCTAAGTAACATGACATGTCCTCCCCCATCATATATTTAACATGTCAGATGTTGGACACGAGCCCTACGAGTGGGCAAGCTTTATTTCCTGGGCTATATGTTATTAAATGCGGTTGGGCATATACTGCCCACCATTAGATTTAAATTCGTTTAAATCTAACCTGCATTTAATAACGTGTAGCCCAGGAAATATGTATCACCCTATGAGTGTACCGAAATTTGGACACGTGTCAAATGAAAAAAACATCATTCTCACACAATTCAGTCATAGGTTTGGAGCTCTCAAAGCTTTTGGAGTGCATCAAACAGTGATTAAGCAATATTAGAAGGCATTCCAAGTGTTGAGATGTGGATTTGTCGAAGCCTTACCACTGCTATGCAATTATAATGGTAATGTTAAATTCATAAATAAAGGTTTCCTTTTACTTAAATATTTAACAGTACCATTAATTGACTCAAGATGTTTGAGAGTGGTTCTGACCCCATTGGATTTCATATGGGGAAAGTAGAATTTTAGATCTCCATCAAAATCCAATAGACTTAACAGTGTTTAGGATTTCATTATTGGGGGGATTGCAACATTTCCATTGGAGTCTATCATGTAGAAGGGTATGGAACAAGCATTTAATAAAGAGGACCAACCCCTCTATTTACCTCGATGTTGGTAGCATTGATTGTTGAACTCCTCCGTCATGACCCTACTAAAAATGTATCCATCACTCAAACAGAATCTTGATTTGACATGTTAATCTTTTTCAATCTAAGTTTGATGTTTACAAGGCGATATTGATGATGAGGATCCGAATAGGGGCAATGATTTTGATGATATGTAGTACTAGTGATTTGTTGTAGCATGATTTTTTTGGACTCTATAGGTCATTTATGGCCTCTTTGTTGATATAGTTTTGGTTTCAGAGATGGATTGCACTTAGTGCTATTTTGGTTAATGCATTAGTTATATGATTGAATTTGTATCATCATCATGTAAATGTTTTATATATTTCATATTTTATGTGTAATTCACTAATTTGTTATATTTTTTTAATATATAATATAGTGTCCTCCATGTCATGTTTTGGGGTTGCCGTGTCATGTGTCAAATACTTGTATTTTCGTGTTCTCCATGTCCCATGTCCTCGTGTCATGTGACTTAGGTTATTTCATTAGTTTAAATTGTAACTTATTAATTATCGGTGTAGCTGTAAAAACTGGATTAAATTTACCTTTTTTCCCCTTGTTCTTGGAAGAATTACTTTATCCTTTTGGATGAGCTTGTAGTGGCAGATACGAATTTGCCTTGTGGATTTTTAATATTTTTTTTGTTTTTCTCTCATCTGCAGTTCCAGAAGGCAAAGCTACTCGGGAAAGAACAAACTGGCTTCAGTATATGAGTATAACACCATGCTACTCTTCGAGCACTTTAGCATTTACAAAGCATTTATAAACTTTTCCCTTCTAATAATACGGTAGGCATTGTTGACCAATAAGTGATTTACTTACTAGATGTTGACTATGATATGTCGGTGCCAGCTGATTTGGTCATGTGGAGTGATCCTCCAAAATCTGCTTTTGTATTTGGGTCAGGCTCTTTTTGCGTCTTATCATCATGTTTCACACGGGATTTTCCCTTCAGGTATGTGGTTTCCCTGATATTTCCTTGAAATTGAAGATGCAAATGAGTATTGCCTAACATCTAACCTAAATCCTTTATTTCTGCAGTTTGGTGACTATTCTCTCATACTCAGCCTTATCTTATCTGGCAGTAGTATTCTTTTATAAGTCATTTATTCGCAGGTAACATTGGTACTTTTCCTCTAATGGATGTAGTTGAGGTGAATCAGTGCATTGAATTTGATATTGATACCTGTCTAATGTGCAGGGGGCCAATCGACTTGGACACTAGTTCCACAAACTATGAGCTAAGTGAAGCAGACGTTCTTCGTGTCATTCGAGTGATTCTTCCTCCAGTCAATGCCTTGTTTGCAAAAATCAGAGATCTGTTTTCTGGGGACCCATCTACCACTTTGAAGGTTTTATTTTCATTGCACAAGTCTTGAATCATATTAGTTGCTTGGAAGTCTTTCCCTTGACCCCAACCCGTCTTTTCCTCTATACTGTGGAATAACTCACTCTTTCATACTAAGCTAGTAGGCCATATATTTGGCCTTGTAGGTCATTTCTAGGGACTCATCTACCACTTTGAAGGTTTTATCTTCAGTGCACAAGTCTTAAATCATATTAGTTGCTTGGAGGTCTTTCCCTTGACCCAAATCCATGTTTTCCTCTATACTCTGGAATAACTCAGCCTTTCATACTAAGCTAGTAGGTCATATATTTTGCCATAAAAGTTGATTTGTATTTAGTATTTACTATGTGCTATATTTTATGCAGTTGGCATCTGTTCTGTGGTTACTAGCACAATGTGGCCACATGATGACAATATGGACTCTGATCAGGCTTGGTAAATTTATGATTTCACTGATAATGAACTTTTATTTAGAAATTGTATACTTTAAATGCCATGAATTGAGATTCACAGTGAATTTCACTTAACTAGCATTGATATTATCTTTGTCTGCAGCTTTTTTTCTCATCTTCACCATCCCCAAACTTTATTCTTGCTATTCTGCCCAATTGCATGGATATGGTATGCTTCCAGTTCCTTTTATATAATAATCCATGTTTGTCAGTTTTTTTTATTTTGTTTCATTCTCTGAAGGGCCTCCTTGTATGTTAGGTCAAAGCTTATTGCTTCGTTGTTGGGAAATATGGAATGCTTGTTCCCACAAGAAAGCAGTGCTATTTTCATCAGCTGCTCTTGCTTGGAACTTATCTTCAGCTGCAGCCCGCATATCAGGAGGTAACCTCTGATGGCACCAAAATCTATGAGGGTTATGCCAATCTATATCTGGTGGATAGATGTCTTACATTGTACAGTGTATTTTGTTGTATGGCTTTCATTTTGATTGCTGCCCTGTGCCTTTATAAGCAGTCTTGAGAGTAGAAGTTGGAACCAGATAACCCAAATGGAGTTGCTAATCTATGAGTGTTACATGAATATATATATATTTGATGGATAGGGCCTCACATTTGACAATTTACTTTGCTATGCAGCTTTTATTTTGATTGTTGCCCTGCGCATTTATCAAAAATCTTTGACATTAGAACCAAATAACCCAAATGGAGCTGCTTTAGAGGAAGATGTGCAACATGGAGAGACGAATGCTAGAGAGATCACTGGATTAGAAGTGGGATCTTAAAATCAATATCTTGTACATTATGTGCTTTGAACCAGCTACTTTAGAAGGCAATTTAATTGAATATTTCTTATTACAATGACAGGCTGCTAATTATGCTCGATGTGCTATGTGCAGCTGATGACAAGATCGCATGCAGGGAGATGATTTTTTCATATTCTAATTTTTCACAGCCAGGATGTCAACCTTTTATTGAGCTTGTATATACTACATATCTTGTGGCGCGCCCTCTAAAGATTGCAAAGGGACTACGTTGGTTTCTTTGACCATTTAAAATTTCAATTCCATGCGAAATTCAACATTAGTACATCTGGATGCCCGTGGGCACACACAAGCTATTTCTGCTCTGTAAAGCATTTTAACATTCTAATGCAACATGGAATCTTTATAGCCTTACAGCAGATTCTTGGACAATATGTGTGTTTTTAATCATGGGTTTTTCTGGTTACAAAATCAGCTGAAGCCTGAGCAACTATGAAGCCTGTATGATGTCATAACACTATGTTTTCATTTGAACGCTTGTTTATTATTCAAACAAATGGAACATGGACGTTCTGTCCTTTAAAGCACTTATTTATCAAATACCGTAAAAGGTGGCTTAGCACTGCATTAATCCTGTCTCTTACTATGCCCTTAATCTCAGTCCTGTTTGTCTTGATAGATTAGTTGTCCTATTGCCTCAGTCTTAGCTCAGTCTTGTTTTCCTTGACATATTAACTGTCCAGCGGTGGCCTTGGGTGCCTATTTATGGCATCCCTTTGGGTTAATTGGCTTGTTGAAAGTAGTTGTTATCCACAGTAGCACCATCTCGGCTAGTTGCAACTTGCAAGCACAATGGTTTTGTTGAAGGCTCTTCAAAAATTTGTCATGAAGACGTTTCATGAGGTAATGAGCTACCCTGATGAAAAATCTTGTGGTGATGAGCTACATGTTGATGAGTATCCCCAAGTCTGATAATCTTAGACAGCACACACTTCTCTGCTAAGTTTCCACGATGCTTTTCAAAACAGGGGGAAAGGGTACGACAGAGTACATATATCAAATTTTATATAAACAAAATAAGAAATGGAAAAAGTAAGAGAACTGTTATTAATGTAAATTAACAATGATTCGGATTCAATTTTAGATTCAAATCACTCTAGTGTCCATCATTCATCAATTGACAATTCATGATTCAATAGTGAACATTAACAATCCTTCCCTTTCGCGACATGGTGTAGAAATGCAAACAAAAATATATGAAACTTGAAACTTGATGAAACTGAACTGTGGGGACTCGGTGGATGAAGAATACTGAGAAGCATAGAAATGGCTTAGTGTTGAACTACTGATCACTAATTTCCTGCAATCAAAATAATGAACAATTGCCTACTTCCTCTCGTCTTTGTGGGTCTTTTCTGAACTTGCATGGCCAAACTGAAATGCAACAGTGAGCATGAAATTACAGGTTCAAGGTATGAAAGGGGAAAAACACTTAGTTGTTTTAGGTTTTCCTACAGGGCTTACTAGGACCACCTTAAGTGGCAAGCCTTATTGGGGTGTTTTAACGATTAAAGAACTCTTTTATACTGAAAGCAATGTAATCGGTGCATGTCTCCAAATTCACCCACAGTACAGTAGGATAAGTGAAGGTGTTGTAGGCTAAGGTGACATATGAGAGGGTGCGGGTACTAGTACATTCTTAGTTCATGTGTATGAGCCAATGTCACATGGTTTGGGTTCGAATTCGGGTTCGGCAATGATTAGGTTTGGTTTGAATTCGAATTTTTTGATGGGGTTTGGATAAGTTTCTCTATTAGGTTCGTCTATATACATTTTCTATATGTATAGATATATTGACTTGAAAATGAAATATAGGATAAAATTGTAAGAAATCAACATCAATAAAAAAAAACGCTATCACGAACATGGGAATTGCAAGGATAGATGATAAGCTTGAGTTGTGACATGACGTCATGAGTTTTAATCTATGGACTTGGTTAATGGCCATGAGGTTCGTCAAACCTCAAATCTTTTCAAGGTTTGCCAAAATTCGAACTGTAAGGTTGAAGTTCGACGAACCTCGTGACATAGTGAGCACACATACAAATACACATAATACTTAGTTTCTTGGATGTTTCTCATGTTTGAAAGCCATATGGATATCTTTCAAGCACTTGGAACTTGACAAAATACATTTTTTAGCATTATTTTCATGCTGTATCTCGTTGCGCAACCATAAATGTTAAGCGGCCCTTGGCGTTGTAGAAACATATCAATGGTTTTGATCCTGTGTGTTATAAGCATTTTTATGTGTGTAGTTTGCCCAATTGTATCATCCTTTCCTTCCTATGCAATTTTCATAATTTTTAAACAATTTGGAAAGTACATCAACCTATTAAATAATTGCCTTTCCTATCAAGGTTCAAATCATAAAATTTTGGGTCAAACTTGACACCCTATTAGTATTATATTTTTCTTTCCTAGGGTCAAAATGCCTTTTAAGTCAATAATGTGGATGGATGGGTACAAGCCATTTGAGTGTTCTTGGAGCATTAAGGAAATTGTGACATGAAAGCCCCGTTGACCTAGCCGATCATTACTTTTGGTCACTATGAAAGATTTTGTGCCCATACTAGGCCTTCTTCCCTCAGGATGGAGGTTGAAGGACATGCACTCCACCCCCTTTGTTAACTCCAAATGAGGCCTCACGTTTTGAGGAATTTTCAAAGCAATCAAGGTTTGTGCCTTTGATGCTTGGATCTAGGTTTTTAATATCAAAAGCATTGCTTCTCTAAATCCCCAAGAGGGCATTGTTGAGGCTCAAGACTGTCTCTATTTTTGACATCTATTTCACCATTTTTTCTTCTTTGTTGACATAGCACACAAACTCAATCAATGTTAATTGATATATTTTCAGTCTGAGAAGACATTTAAATGATCTCTCTTTTATATTTTAATGTTTCTTATTATTTGAATGAATTTTGTATTTGGCTACAGAATTCGTGCAATTCTGTAGCTAATCTCTGTTTCTGCAGCTACCGACATTGTTTCACTGGTTCCGAAGATGGAGGAGAGGAGCGAAGCATATGGGTAGTTTTGGAATGATCCATACATGGATTTTGTCCTATTCACCTATCCAAAATCAAGAGAAATCATGTCTAAAATCACGGTCAAAGGATTAGTCAAACAGAGGGTCGAGACCAGTAGACGAGAAGTTGGAAGCTTCACGATTTGCTCTCCACATAGCACATCGTGAATGTTGTGAAGACCATAATCCTGTTTAGAATTCTATTCCTAAGTTTCATTAGTATTTTTAGGTGAGATCATCTCAAACAGTGGAATTTAACTTGTTATAAATACCGGGTTGTTTTAAATTGGAGATAAGTTTAATCTCTGTAATACTGCTACGATGAAACTCTGTTTTATTAATGCATGAAGAAGGTGTGATTCAAAACCATTGATGCGTGTTTAGTCTCAAGTGATTTTTGAAGCCGTTTTGTTGTAGTGAGCCCCTGCACATAAAAGGTTTTGTAGTTTAATGTTTTGTTGCTTTCGAGTTTAATTTTCCATTACCGCATAGATTAATTGCTAAGTTTTTCACAAGTTAAATGTTGTGTTTTCATAAGATGAATATTGTATCTTTCGCATAGTTGAATGCTCCAAGTATTTCGATTTCTTGAAATATATTGATGCCATATAACATATGGAATGAACCTTTTTTTGCTACGGTAATTTCATGTCTTCTAGCCAGGAGAGCATTGCGAATAAATCTTAGGGTTTGTAGCCACGAATAGCTATCAATTCAGCATAGGGCTTCAGAGAACTCAGTTTTGCGACATTGTTTGTAGCCCACATCGATGGATCAAGAGGGGGCCAACCCCGTTCCCTTCACCCCCTTCCCCTCCCGCCCCCTCACCTCACAACTTGGACGAAGATCTAGAATTTGCAGCTTTGGTTCACGCACTGTAGAAGAAGGCCAAAAACCACAATGGAGGTTCGAAGTTCGTCAAAAGACTGGAAAATACCCCAAAGGTCCAACTCCCATCAATCTCATTCCACAAGAAATCAAAAATCTTTTCGGAAAGAGGTTTGGTTGGGCAGTTCACTGGAATGTGGCCGTCCCCAACCTCCATGGAGCAATGGGTAGGAAAAAACTGGCGACCACTCACAACAGGAGACATATCGGTTTTCGGTGTAGGTAAGGGGTTCTTTGCCTTTGTTTTTCAATTTGTAGAAGACAAAGATCTGATATTTCGAAGCGGGCCTTATTTCTTTGGACCAAGAGGACTGTATCTGAATAAATGGACTTTCGATTTTGACCCTGAGGATGATATACCCACATGCGTTCCTGTTTGGGTACAACTGTCGTGTCTGCCTCTCTCATGTTGGGATGATGGTTACCTATGGGCCATTGGAAACAATTTAGGAATGTATGTTGACAGGGCTGAACCTACAGGAAAAATGTTTGCTTTTGCAAGGATATGCGTAGAACTAGATCTGGAGAAGGGTTTACTGGCATAAATAGTTCTGGAAAATGGGGGATGGTCGCATATTCAACCCTTGGACTACGACCAACTCCCCTTCAAATGCAAGCAGTTTCAAGAGTATGGACACTTTGTAAGAGACTGCCCAAAGGGTGCACTCGTAGAAAACCCAGAAACCCCAGATCAGGAACAGTGGCAAACTCAGAAGAAAAAGGGCTCAACAAAAGGATCGACGTCAAAGAAAGCAGTCCCCAACACCACAAGGGGAGAAACAGGAGCTCCCAAATAAACAATGGCCAAAGACGGGAACAATGCTCCTCTGCCAGCAACAAACCAATCGACAAGCCCCAAGCGAAAGCGACAAGAGGGAAACAACTTCGCCATTCTGGAAACTCTGGGAGACAACAAAACGATGCAACCAGACAGGACCGACAAACAATCTCAGCCTCAGACCCAACCCCAGGAAATGGAAGGAGTAGTGGAAGAAACAATAGCAAAGCCCTGGTCATTGGTAGTATATCCAGATCATCAACCCACCAACGTCACCTTGTTTCAAGACACAGGAAAACAAGGGGAAGGCGGAAAAAGACCAAGAGAAAACTCTGCAGCACAAAAGGAAAAGCAAACAGCCACAAAAGAAGACTCGGGGAAAAAAAAGGCAGAAAGTCCAATCGGGAGGTCAGGGAAATCTTCATAGAAAGAGATGAAACTCTAGGCCTAAAATCGTGCTTAGACTTGTTTAAATGATACGCACAAGAAGAGATACAACAAAGAAGATGCCTTCTTGAGGAGGCTGGTGGGACCCTTCAAAACAAATGCCAATAATGAAACTAGTCTCTTGGAATTGTAGAGGACTCGAAAGCATTCAAAAAGTAAAAAGTATGAATGACATAATCACCACCCTCAATCCATCAGTCCTATGTATCCAAGAGACTAAGTTAGGAGAAACATAAATGATAGCGACAACCCCACAATTTTGGCACAAGGGAATCATGACGACGGTTGCCTCTAGGGGACTTTGCACCATATGGGACAGGGAAATCTTCACCCTCATCCACCAAGTAAAAAATCAGAGTATCCTTCTAACTCTCTTGGAACACAAAGCTACTAAGAAAAGGCTGGACCTATATAATATATATGCTCCGGTAGCCTATTAAAAAAAAACACAGCTCTGGCAGACTTTGAACAGACTCAAAGCTAAAGATCACCATACTTGCACTATTTTGATGGGCGACTTCAACATCACTCATCTAACAAATGAGAAACGTGGAGGAAATCAAGTCAGGGATCCTTTTAGGGAACATATGGATGACCTCCTCACTCAATGTGACCTAGAAGACCTCAAGCGCAGATCCAAAAAGTTCCCCTGGTCAAATAGGCGAACAGGGAGGCTCACATAGTAGTGCGACTAGACCGGATAATGATACACTCAGAATGGTTACCGGCTAACAGGGACTATAAGGTGGAGGCTATCAGTAACCCAACATTGGATCACCATGTGATTTTCCTAGATATGTTGGAAAAGACAGATTGAGGTCCAATCCCATTCTGCATCAATCATCATTGGATCCAAGAAGAAAAAGTCCACCAGCTAGTAAGAGAAGAATGGAGCAGATACATCCAGGGATCTCCAGCCTTCATTTGGGAAGAGAAACTCAAAAGAGTCAAGAAAACCCTGAGAATCTGGGTCAAAGCAGAATATAAACCTTCTGGAGAGCGGAGTAAGGTCATTCAACAACAGTTGGAAGATCTGACCCATGAAATGGAGACGACAGAGGTAACTGAAGAGCTTTTAAGTAGAGAAAAAGAATTGAGCAGACAAATTTACACCCAAAAGAGAAAAGGGGAGGAATGGAAAATAAAATGACGAAGTCTCTGGCTGGAGGCCGTGTTATCACTCTAGTAATTCTAGAGTTGTGAGATTTTGGTTTAAAGTCTAAGAACACTAGAGGTAACCACAGACCAACTTTTAAACTCTAGGATCTAGCCTTCCTAGGGTTCAGAGAGGGTTCTCTATAAAATTTAACTTTGTTTTGATTATAAGATATTAGGCTAGTTATGATTGTGCAATTGGGTTTTGGTTTGTTTGATTTGGTGGGAAAAATCACTTAATGAGATGAATAGTGGTAAATCTGTTTGTCCATTGGGCTGAGGAGTCAAAAATCAAGTAGACAGAGCTAGGATCAAGGTAAAAAAGTCAAATGTTTTCAGGGCAAGATAGATAACCATTCGAAGATATTGAACGCTGTTTGATGAGGTGATATGATCGGGATAAAGAGCAATGAAGGGTTCTTTGATTCGGAAAATAATAGTAGGCAGAAGTCAAACGAAAAATGGAGCAATTAAGGGTTCCCTACTCTGGAAATCAACATAAAACATAGAAATGATACAGTAAAAACATGGTGCTTTTAACAAATTCTAAAATAATACTCTTGTTTATTCATTCAAATTTGGAACACATAATGAATGCATGAAACAAAGAAGATGAACAATGACAAATAGAGAATACTTCACTTCAATAGCTCATCACAAGAATCCTGAAATATGATGCTAATTGGTTCGATCCAGTCTGCTACTCGAGATTTGAAACACAAAAGCCTTCAAGTCCAATAAAAAATGACTATAGAAATCTTCAGCAATTTATTCACAATAATACTTCTAAAGATGAAGTATTTATACAATATAGTTTACAAAATATCCTAGAATGCTTCTAGGAATTATCTAAGGAAAATAAAAATATCTTTACGACAAAATAGAGACAGTTGCTTAACAAATCAACAAGCTGTCTTATTTATCCAAATAAAATAGAAATTGATTGTGGATAGGGTGCAGCTGGCGGCCTTGGTTTTCTCTTTGCTAGCCAAGATATTTTAATTTTGTTTTTTGAAATATTATCTTCAATATCTTTATACTTTGACTCCCTTTAATCTATGATACTCTTTAAACTCGAATACTTTTTGACCACTGTAACACTGTTTACTGCTGTAATAAAAAATTTGTTTTAACTGAAAATCAGCAAACTGTTTTTCTGCCTTTTATCTTTCTTTATTTTACTTTTCACAATAAATCTGTAAGTGACTGCCAAGCTTCCTCATTTGGAATTTGTATCTTCTTTAACTTCCTGATATTCTTATCTGCCTTAGTGTATCTGGCAAAAGTTGGTTTTATGACAAACAAATGTCTTATTTCATGTTGCAGATAGAATAAATCTTCAAAGCTTCTGAGTAAGACTTTCCATGTTGGAGTGCCTTGTCCACCTGTCTTTTCAACTAGTTCTTTTGTATATTCTCAGATCTTCTTATTGTAATCCTCTTAAGGCATTAATTTGTGATTGATGACCAAAATATTAGGCAAGCTTCTTTGCCTCAAGTTTTCAAATTTAATCATGAATTTGGTTATGGTTATGTTCATATTCTCACACTTCTCTTCACGCTGTTTCATCAGGTTCTTTTTGGTGATGACTTTCCTTATTTCAAGGATTGTTTCAGTCCTGTCAGTAATATCAACTTCTTCTAACTCTTGTTTGTTTTTACTACTAAAAAACTTGATCAATTCTATCGCTTGCTCAGGTTTATTATCAAACTCATCTTTAGTCTTCTGAATTTCTGCTAGTGCTACTTTTAGTAAATCTCTTTGTTCAAATATCACTTGAATTGAGGGCTACATATCATTGATGGCTTCAATGATTTTGTTCCATAAATAGTTTTTCACATATGACATTGGCTCCTTTAAGGTTAATTCCTTTTGTAACTTTTTTAGTTCTTTATTTAACCTATTAGCCCTTTGCTCATGAGTTTTAGCATTTCTTTGAGTTAACTTGTTTGTATTTTCAAGGTTACCAATCATCTTTTTCAATCTGTTAATCTCACTTGTCTGAAGTGGCATTTATTCCATGGATTTTACTAGCTTGCTGGCCTCATCTGAAGGGTGAGCTACTGTAGTAGATGACTCTGTCGCTGATGTTACTGGCATTGCAGTAGCTAGTGGTACTTTGGGTGCTAACTCTTCTTCTAGAGTTGAAGGCACAACTGTAGTAACCATAGGGATAATTGAAGGAACTTATGGTGTTTTTGTTATTCCCTTTTCATGAACAAGCTTATCCATTTGAATCTCCATTTCTTTGACCCGTGTTGTTAGTTGAAAGATTAAATTCATCATGTCATCCTTCTGAGTCTGTTCCTGTATAATTTCTTTGGCTTGAGGATGTTCACTTGATGTCAATTTAAGCTGTTTCCTCAATGCTGCAATGTCTTCATTCTTTTTCCTTACTAACTGTTCTGCTGCTTTGACATTCGCAGGGTCATATCCAACCTGCAAGACCAATTCTTCTAAAGATTTAACTCTGAGATCTTTAACATATAATGATGCTTTGTCAAGTTTCATTTGATTTTTCATATTTGTGATAATGTTTTGAAGTTTTTGAACACTCATAGCTTTGGTTGTAACAGTAGAATATAACATCTCTGAACTCTGTCTATGAAATTCTATTTGATCAAGTGCATGAATCCTTTCTGTTGGCACTTCTAAATCAATCTTCTTGTAATCTGCAACTGTCTTTGGAGTTTTCACTGTAGGCTGTAATACTGACATGATCAACTTTTTATGTGAATAATCAAAAGTTGATAAGAGTCTGTTTTGAACACTTGGTGTTTGCTTCAATTATTGAGAGTAAATATCATTTTTTATCTCTTCATTTTTTGTTTTGATATGTTTATATTTTTCCCTGATATCAAGGTCCTTTTATTCTACTGTCTATGAAGATGCTTTCATGTTCTGCTGTTTCTCTATCAATTGTGCATTTGAATTATCATTCTGCCCTTCATTCAAATTATCTGTAACTGATTCATTTCTAATGACTATAGCAACATCTTTATTTGTCATTGGGGCATCTGTGTCTTCAACTTCAATAGTTACTTTCTCTTTACCCACTGGATCTGTTTCGGGCTTTTTATTATATCTTAACTTGAACCTAGTCTCAATAGTGGTTTCAGCAACATAAGAACCTTCTTCTCTGACTCTCTTGATGGCTTTCTCTATTCGATCTGCATTTTGTAAAGTGTGACTAGTATCACTTTGCTTTACTGCATCTATTAAAGTGTTTTCTTTCCACTTAGTCTGATTAGCATACTTCTCAATCTCTGGTTTTTTCTCATGAATGTAGGGTGTCAGTTTACACTTAATCCTTATTTTACTTAATATTCCTTGTGAATCATAGTTCCAAGAGAAACTCTTTTCAAAATTGTACTCTAATAATTGTTTCGTTGCTTCTATCTCTGCATCTCTATGATTACAAATGAATGGTCCCACTTGATTTTTCAACTTAAACTGTGTTTTCTTCTTTGTTGCTAGAAAGTTGATTGAATCAGAATTTAAGATTTGTCTGATGTATTCCAAGGCAAAAACCTTCATTAGTACATATTTGGGTAATTTGTTTGGTAGTAGATTAGAACCAAAAACTCTAATTTCTGTGTGTTTCTCATACAAATACCAATCTCCAGGCTTGGTTTGCTTTGATAGCTATAAAATCTTCTTCATTTCATCATTAATCCTTGTTTGTTCAGTATTTGTTAACATATTTATCAATGGATGAAATAAAGAAGTCAGAAAATTATGAATAAGTAAACTCTGTGGACTCTTTCTTGATTAAGGATGTCCAAAAAATAATTGAAAGTGGGTGTCCTTCAATGTCAAGCTTTTGGAGGGTTCCTGGAAATTTATCTGCTTGAAAATACAAAAACATATGGAAGAGGAAATATGTGTATCTAAACACTCCTTCAATTGGCAGTTTAACCAGTTGTTCATGGATATTGTCAGCAATGTACTCAGCGTAATTGAAGATAACAGATGGAGGTTGTCCTGGTGTGAAAATAGACATGAAACCTATGATAGATTCATCTGTATGCTCATTTGTGAAGTATCCTAGGATGAATGATAACATGAAAATTATATGCCTAGACCCCTCTGGAAATCTTGAAGTAGAATATGGAGGATTGATATGAGGAATTTCCACATGTAAAGGCATGCATATTTGAAAGATCTGGAATCTTTTGGGAAAATCAAGGCCAATATACAACTTGGTAAGGGCTTCTATAGACAAAGGCACTGTTTGAGGATTAGGTTTGAGCTGTAACATTTGATTTATGGACTCAACTGTGATGGTAAAAAGTACTTCTTTGTTTGCATTTACTATGGCTCTTTGTTCAAGCACATAATAATTCTGACACAATCTGATCAGCTGTGGGTATGAATGGGTGACTGGAACAACATATTTGAGAAGTTTGATTCCCAAATTTGGACTTCTTCCATCTGATCTAAAGACTTTTCATAACTCCAGTTGTGAAGTTCTAACAAATTTAATTCTACAATAGGGTCTGCTATCTTGTAGTCAACATCTGCTAGTGAGGTGTGCTCAATGTCTACAACATGGGGTTGTAGAGGGTTCACAACGATGGCAGTCTTAGAAGATGTAGCTGGAGTAGATTTAGGCATTTTTAGGCTTTTAGGACTACACAAACTCAATTTTTTAACTTTCTAGATACTTCTGTAAGATTAAACAGTTTACAGAAGTATTCTTTCACTTTGGCAGGGGTTCTTGAATTAAAACAGACATAATATGTTCTTTTCTTGGATTTTGCTTTCAATTTTTTATTTCAACATATATTTCAGACTCATTGGTTTATAAAACAAGAAACAGGGGTTTCTTGGACTTTTTCAATGGATATCTGGGCTAAAATTTGTTTCAATTTAAGGCACAGAGGATTAGGTTACCTTCAGAGAATTTCTGGGCTAAAATTAGAGTTTTATATAGTCTAAAAAACTAGAAAAACTCGATATTTTTCATTTAAAATAGTGCGCAGTATAGAACAGGGTTTCTCAAAAAAATTTGCCAGGGTTTGTCCTTTTTTTGGGATCTTTTAATAGATTTCCTTGGATAATTTGAACTCTGATTGTATTTATTCTTTATTAAGGTTCTTTTAAATCGATAACAGGTTCAATTTCTTGAGAAATATCTGCTATACGCAGGTACGGGTCTTTGAAAATGGCTCTGAGGCTTTATAACAGATTCTGTATTATCTTTTCTGATTTCTAGAGCAATTTGGGCTTCTCGGCAATCTTTAATGGTAAATGCAGGCTTTTAACAGGTTTTGGGCACGAAAACAGTATAAAAGCTTCTTTCTTCTAAGTCCGAAAGGCAGATACAGTCAATAAGTGCAAAAGAAAGGAATAGCAATGCATTTTCATGGTTTATTGGGAAAATGAGGTTAAATTAGGCTTGCAATAAATGGTGGTCAAATCGGGCAAATAGGTGGTTTTCAACTTCAAAGGGAAGAAACCACTGGTGGTTATCACACAACTCTGACGTGGTAAGCAGTTTTGAACGGGTCGCATGCGATCCAATGAGAATATGCCACGTCGAGGAGAGAGAAACAGGCAAAACAACCTATTTTGCGTAGAAATGAAATGGTTAAAGTCACACAACTTTATTTGCGATATTGATTTTCCATTGTTGGAACGGGGAAGGCTCATGCGAACGGTCAGGATTTAATCTAGAAGCTGCATCAAGATTGGAGTGGGTCCGGGGTTTTAATATTCGGCGGGATGGGTTTTTAACTTTATAAATAAAACATTTATTAAAGTTAAACCTTAGGTTATATGATAAGCGAGGGTAATGTTTATATATGTTTTAATTAAAACATTTACCAAATGTTTCAACCAATACATTGGCATGAGTTTTATTATATGGTATAATAAACCTTTGACAAGTGTTTAAGAACTATAGGGAGGCGAGATATATTTTTATATTTTTGATATGTTTAAACCTATGGGATAATGGACGAGATCATTTCATCACGTGGGATATTTAACATAGGTTAAAACTTTAAAATAATGGGTTTTTTGGGTTATTTAAAATATAAAAAGTTTAATAATATACAGGAAATGTATAGTTTAGGGAATTAATAAAATAAGTTAGAAATTAATATGAAATAAAAGGGGTAATGTAGGAAATGAATGAAAAATACATGATTTAAAACTAAGTAAAGTATAAAAGATAGACAAATAAGCATATTTTGTCCCATTTTTTTGTTTTTCACACTTAAACTTAGGATAAAATGCATTTTATGGGGTTTTGAGTGTTTTTGAATGAAGATAAAATTAATTATGTAAGGTTTTTTACTTTTACTAAGAAAAAAGTGTTTTTACTTAGGAAAAGTGATCATGTTTATGAATGAAGGTGAAAATGCTGATGAAATGGGTTTTATGAAGGAAATCCAATATTTTTAACCAATTAGTTATTGAGCCTTGGGTCCGGTCCAATAGAAGTCAGAGAAATGCTCTGAGCCTCTTTAACTGAAGATTTATAATATTGGATCATTGTGGGGAGGGGAAATTAGTAATTTTTTCCTGATGATTCTTTATTACATGTATTGCACAACTGCTTCCTACCTACCCATCATTATTTCTAACATTTTTACTTCATTTTCATGGGTGCATTTAAGCTTGCAACCGTAAATCCATTTTTCTTTCAAAGCATAAATCTATCTAAGTCTAATCTTATTTCATCTGATGGCTCAGATTAAACTGTTGAGCTCCTTATTTATTCTCTAACTATCCACTGATTTGTCAAGTTTAAACTGTTTGACATATTTTTATTCTTTATCTAAAACATGAAAAGTTAAAATTAAACTGTTTAACTGATCATGGATTATGACATTTATTGACAATCTGCACATAATCATTATTCTTGCAGTAAAAGTAAATAGTAGTGGCATTTTGACTTGCTCACTTTCATGTCTTATTTTTCTCTTTTTTCCTTTGGGGTCTATCTTTTTCTAAGTCCTTTGATATTTTTTTTAGGACTTTTATTCTCTTTTCATTTTCAAAATATGAGAAAACAACTTGCAGAAAGCAAAGTATGTACATATTTACAAGACTATCAAAGTCAATTAAAAAATTATGAACCCTATTATTATAGGACCCTAATAGTGGCTCCACCCGGGGATGGCATTTTCTGGTGAAATGTCAAGAATTTTGAGACTAGTAGCCTTTGAATTTTCACTGTGATAACCCTGTAAGTATCTTCTGATTTCTGCAATTATTCATACTTATGAGATTTTACCTCTCAAAACTTAGGGCCTTCTCTCCGAGCTTCAAATTTGCTAGGAAAACATCCAATCCAATCTAAAATCTTCAATGTATATGTACAATGGTCAAAGTAAATGAAACTAACTGTTTATTATCTCAGAGGAGTGGTAGTGCTTCAACATTCTGCCATTTACTTGTCCATCTAGCATTGTTGATCCATCCATTTCTTTCAAGTAGAAAGCATTGTTACCTCTATAACCATAAATCATATAAGGTCCTTTCCATAGAAAATTAAATTTTCCATTTTTACCTTTGTCTTCTCTTCTTGAATCCCATTTTAACACTTTATATAGAAATCATCTTCTTTAGTATTTTTATCAAATTTTTTTTTTATCTTATCCTGGATAACTTGAGACTTAATGTAAACCTCTTCCCTTGTTTGTTGCTAGTGAATAGTTTGATTAATCCTTCTTTGAATGTCATTTGATTCAACTTTTAATCCTTGGATAATCTTCATTACTGGTACTCCTGAGGATGGAAAAACAACATCCATTCCATAGATAAGTTGATAAGGAGATGTACCAATGGATTTTTTAGTTGTAAGTCTATCTGCCCATAAGGCATTGACTAACTTCTTGTTCCAAATCTTTTTGTTATCTTCCAGTAAAATTTTGATGATGTTTACAAAGCTCTTATTTGAAGATTTAGCTAGACCATTACCTTGAGGGTAATATGCAGTAGAATGGTCTAGCGTAATGTGATATTTATGGCAAAAGTAAATCATATTTTTAGATTTGAATGCTGCTACATTGTCAGTTATTGTATTTTGGGGACATCCAAACCTTGAAAGTATGTTGCTTTCTAAGAAGGAGATTAAGACAGTATCCATGGCTTGCCTAGAGGGTATGGCTTCAATCCACTTGGTAAAATAATCAGTGGCTGTCAGAATCTACTTGTGTTGGATTGATGATGGGGGGTGAATTTCTCCAATGAATTCAAGACCCCATTGTTGAAATGGCATTTCTGTTGATATGGGCTTTAAAGGTAGGGGTAACATCTTTTTATTACCCTTAAATATATATTTGACACTTGTGACAGGAGGTCACATACCTTTTAACATCTGCAAACAAAGTAGGTCAGTAAAAACCAGCTCTCAGGATTTTGTTTGCAGTAGTATTCCAGTAGAGATGTCTTCCACAATCACTTGCATGAAATTCTTATAATACTTTGTCAGCTTCTTCTTTTAACAAACAATTTAATAAAATCACACTATGATCATTCCAAAAAAGTACATTGTCTATACAAAATCTTACCGCCTTAAGCTTTAGAAATCTAACTTTTGTTCTTGATAAGCCAGGAGGAGCTTGTAAGTTTAGTAATACAAATATGATATCTTCATACCATGGTGAATCTGAAAAGGCTTCACTGATCTCTGGAGTCGCCATCTCTTCCTAATCTATTTGGGCAATAAAATTTATGTCTAGGACATGACAATTTGATTCAACCATGAGTTTGGCTAAACCTTGACCTTTTATCAATTTTGTGGGTTTTATCTCTATGTCATATTCTAATATAGTGGCAATCCACTTACCTCTTCTTCCATCAGGACCATCCTGAGTAAGAATGTCTTTTACTACTGCATTGGGGACATAAGCAATGATGTGAGAATAGAGTATGTATACTCTGAAATATTTTATGGCCTTTATAAAAGCTAGGGCCTGTTTCTCCATGATATTGTACTTCAAAGTTGCATCTCTAAGTGTTATGCTAGCTATGTTCTGTTCATAACCCTGGTTATTTTTCTGCAGTAAAACTGCAATAATGGTGTGTTCTGAAGCAAATGAAAAAATGATGAAATCCTTTTTAAAGTCAGGGCTTATAAGGACTGGATTTTTGTTAAGGCCTGTTTGACGGATGCAAATGATTGTTTGGCCTCAACAGTCCATTTAAGAACCGAATCATTTTTAAGCATGTTGTTTAATTCTCTAATTATCTCAGCTAGATTGGAAATGAATCTTCTTAAAGAGTTAATTTTTCCTAAAAAAACTTGTAATTCTTTTATGTTTCTTGGTGGATTGATATTAAGAATTGTTTCTATTCTTGCAGGATCTATTCTAATTCCTTCCTTAGAAATTATGTGTCCTAGTGACTTGTCTTCTTTTAATTCAAATAATATTTTCTTAGGATTTAATGAGATATCAAACTTTCTGCATTTTACAAAAACTTGTCTAAGATGATCAAAGTGTTCATAATCAGTTTTAGAAAATACAGTTATGTCATCTAGATAAATTACTAAAAACTCATGAATTTTCTTTGCAAAGGCTATATCCATAGCTCTTTGAAAGGTAGCCCCTGCATTCATTAAACCAAAACGCATTTTTACATACATAAAAGTGCCCCAAGGAGTAGTAAAAACTGTAATTTGGCTTGATCCTATGGTCGAACTAAAATCTGGTTGTATCCTGAAAATCCATCTAAAAGAGAAATCCTAGAAGATCCAACTACCCTTTGTAATTTGTAATCCATTTTTGATAAAGGATAATTATCTTTTAAGGATACTTTATTTAGATTCCTAAAGTCAACACATAATCTAATCTCTCCTGTCTTTTTTCTGGTTGGAGCTAGGTTAGAAACCAAATAAGAATATCTAATTGGTGCAATTATCTGTGCATCATATATTCTTTTAACTTCTTTTTCTATTAAGGACATCAAAACATGGTTGATCTTCCTTAACTTTTGTTTAAAGGGCTTTTGATATTCTTTTATAGGAATTTTATGTTGAATTATGTTGGTGTAATAGGATTTTAGGTCATCATAACTCCAAGCAAAAACATCTTTGAATTCCTTAAAAAGAACAATATATTTTTCCTTTTCCTGTTGAGGTAAGGCTTTGGAAAGTTTGATCATTTTGGGTTTCAATTATGTGCCTATGTTGCATTTCTTAATGTCAGATCTAAGTGGCTCTATTTTGGGTTTTCTAGCAACATCATTTGAGTCAAATAAATCCTCTAAAAAAGGTAAACCTTTTGGTAAGAAATTATCTTTGAGATTCAATATATCATATTCTTCATCAATTATCTCATCAATTTCTACTCTAAGGTATCTATATCAAATTGACTAAATTTAGTTGGTCTAGTAAACTTGATTTTATTTACATCTACATTATTCAAATCTATTTCACTATCTAAATCTTGATCTATGGCACAATCAATGTCTATTTTACAGTTTTGAAATTCACATTCATTATTCATAAAATGGTAAATTTGCTGGTCTTGTAAAAAAATCTGCCAATATTTGAGGTTGTCTGGAATTATTAGTTTGTGCTTTACTTCTGCAATGTACATATGATTGGGCTGAAAAGGTAAATTATAAGTGCTAGAAAATGTTGCTAAAGAGTGTGCTTGTAAGTTTTTCCTTCTTGGTATTGCAGAGAAATTACATTCCAATAAATCATCAATCATATCTAGTACAGTCTCTCTATATCGACCTAATCTAGGATTATAAACAAAATATTCACCATTAATTTGTTTTACAATCAACTCTGAATCTCCCATTATTTCTATTCTTTTACCTCCTAAATTTATGATAATCTAGAGTTCTAAAATGAGGGCTTCATACTCAGCCATATTGTTGGTGCATTTGCATTAGGGGAATTTTGAGGTCTTAAATGGGCCTCCTAAGGAAAATGTACAATCAAAATTCACTTTATGAGAACCAATCACATTTTAGGGGATGACATCATCCCTAATGGTTGAGGTGACATTGCTTGAGTTAAAGGTACTTACTTGTCACACTCTCAATGGTGGATAAAAACTCATAGTTAAACATGGTAGTGCTCTAAGTACTTTTATCGTCACAGTAAAATACTCATAATAAATGTCATTTCACACTTTTTGAATAAAAATATATTATTGTCATTTCATATGTCTTAAAAGAAACAATGCATATCCCTATACATTTATTATATTATATTATTTTTATATGATATATTAATTATATGTTATTATATAATTTAAATAATACAAATTTTAATTAATAGCATATAATATAATTAAGAATTTATAAATTTATATTTATATTTTATTTTAAGTTATTTAAGTACAAAGGACAAATGCATTAGTTGTTCAATCATAATGACTATTTCTTGAAAATCTCATTCTTATTTATAGTCACATCAATACAATTTTTTTATTAATTTTATTTTGGTACAACTTTTGAATTGAATTTAACTATGGTTACATGGATTGTGATGTAAAAAGTGAATTGCAAATTCATAAATATTATTTTATTGGTTTAGCTATTATTTTATTTATTTTTCCTTAGAAGACCCATTTTAGACCTCAAAATTATCTTAATGAAATTCAGTCTAAAAACATGGTCTTTTGCATGATTTTTCTTTATATTAGTTATCCATACTTCTGCTCTTGCTCCTAACTTGTTTACTGAGCCATCAAAATATAAATGCCATAAATATTCATGAAAGACATTATCATTGTTTTGTGTTTTTTTTCTTCCCTTAGTTCAGTCTTGATTTCATTATCAGTTTCAACATTACATAGGATGAATGAATCTAGGTCAGTAGGTGTGGTGTAAATTGGGTAATTTATTTACCTTTCAGCACTACTCACCATATATTTCATTAATGTTTCCCTATATAACTTCTTAGGTTAACCAAAAACTAATATAGTAGCATAAGACATGTCCAATTGTGGAGATCCCTGTAATTTTTCTCCCCATGAGCGAGATAATAACATTCCATATTTAGGTGGGATATCAGTTACTGCAATGTCCATAAGTATACTCTTACCAAGATATTGAACTAATGTTACACATAAATCTTTGATTAAACCTAGACATTTTACTTTGCTAGAATCAAATGAAAATAAGTCTTTGTAAGGTCTTGTAATGTCTAAGTTCAGGGTTTCCATTATAGCTTTGGGCATTAGATTATGTGAAGCTCCTGAATCTAACATTGTGTTGTGTAAGGTTTGATCATGAATAGTTAAACTGATGTAAAATGGAGGAATTGATCCATCTTGATGCTTTCGATTTACATCAGGGCCAAAAATCAACTCTGGTTGATCATCATTCAAGTTATAGAGTCTTCTCCATCATTTATGTTTAATGTTTTAGTGATGGTTGATTTATACAAATCATATTTTACCAACTCTGTCAAAGGAATTGGTATCTTTAACTTTGCAATTTCAGTTTGTATATTGAATGAAGGTTGCAATTTACTTATTTGAATTAACTCTTCTTTGGTAACTGTAGTTTGTGTTGGTTTATATTGTTTTTCTACAATTATGTTTTCATTTTCAGTTTGAGTTTCTTGTGCTTTACTGCTCATTTCTTTCTTTTCAGGAGTGGTTTGTGAAGCAGTAGATGTTTTTTCAGATTTAGAATTGTCAGAAGCTGTTTTTGCAGTGGCAGCTTTTGAATCTGCTAATTTTGGATCAGCAGTGAATGTTTTAGGATTTAAATTTGTTGTTTTAACATAATTAGGTGCTTTTGCAGCAGCAGATTTTTGTGAATCTTTTGTAGTTTGAGCAACTTCATCTGTTATGTCAACAATCTTTGGACTTGGTGAAATTTTGGGGCTGGAAACTTTGTGGGATAAACTAGAGTTTTGCCTATTTTCCCTGGGGAGAATTTGCATAACTTTTGTTGTTGGGGCTTCTACTGTTTTATTATTTTCATTTTGATGAGTTTTCTTAGTATAAGTTTCAGTGTTTTTCTTACTCCTAAGGTTATATTGCTTGTGTACTTTGTTTATGGCAAAAATCATAACCTTGTTTATAATCGAATGATTCACATGAGTCTAATTGGAGTTGTTGGAGTTCAAATAACTCTTGATCTTCATGTGTAAGAAAGATAGTGTTATTGTCATATATTCTCATTAGATTGATGGTATCCTCATCCTCAACATTGTTTTGAGAACTTTCAGCGTATTTCTCCTGAAAAGGGGGTCTTATTGTCTGATCTGGAGCTGATTCTTTTGCTTTTCCTGGATTTGTGTTTTTCCTAAAATTAAGATTTTTGATTTGTTGTTGATTATCCCATTGAGGTCTTCTTTATATGTTATCTAACCTATCCATCATTATTTCTAAAGTCTTAGCTAACATATCTATTTTTGTGTCTAAACTAGAGGCTTCTTCTTTCATGGTTACTCTCCTCTCATTTCTCATTCTATATTTTCTAGCAAAAATGTTTACTTCTACACCTACAACATCTGTTTGAATTCTTTATAATGTTTCTGCATTTCTTTCCCTCAATTGATATGCCATGTCAATGTCAAATCCATCTGGGAATTTGAGTAAGACAGAGTCAGGATTGGGTTTTAGATTTGCAGGAATTGAATTGTAAACACTGTTATATCTAGTGCAATAGTTTTGTACTGATTCATTGGGAGCTCTTTTCATTGCATCAAATTCAGAAAGTATTTGGAGTGGATTTTTCTTCTTTTTCCATTTATTTAAAAATAATCTATGAAAAATTGCTAAATCAACTATACTACCAGCAGTAAGACCTTTAAACCATTTTTTGATTTCCCTTGTTAATGTTTGTGCAAACAACCTCATTTGCGCATCAGAATCATCTATTTCATGGAGTTCAAAATAATTTGTCATTTTATTTATGTGCTGCTGTGAAGTGTACTGTGTAGTATCATCAAATTGTGGTATCTTACTTTGGTAATCCCGAGGCATGTCATGAAGTTGTCCTGGAAAAACTAGGGGAGCATACTTGACAACCATAGCTTGAATTCTAGCTTAGCTTGGAGGTAGATTAACAGTGCTTGTGGCTGAACTAGTAGTGGCTGATGAAACTGGATTATAAGATGCGGAATTGGAAAAAGCAGTGGATGAACTAAAGGCTAAAGTTGAGGTACTAGGAAGTGAAACTGGAATATATAAGGAACTAGTAGGAAATGAGAATGATGTGTTTGAAAAATTAGAAGGTAAGATAGTGGATGAAGGGGATGAAGGAAATAATATTCTTAGATGTAAGGGTAATCTAGGGATGAATGACTCTGTAGATTGGATGGTGGAGGAAACTATAGATGATGCAGTGGTATCTAAATGAGGAATAAAATGTTTGGATGTATATGCTAGCAATTGAGCTAATTCAATGGCTTCATCAATTTCCTTAAGGATAGTAGCAATAATCTCTTCAAGTTTATCTTGATTTCTAACTTTCTTTAATTCAAAATCTACTGCAATATTTTTCTGTTTTGTTTCAAAAAATGAAATGAAAAGAGGGTCTAAAACAACAGTTTTTAAATTAGATTTAGACTTGCTCCTGAATAAAGAATGTTCAAATTTAAGATCAAAATCTATATCTTGTAAACTTACTAACTCTTGTGGTAATGAATTGACTCTTATTAATGAAATTTTAGCATCTAAATCTCTAATCTGTTTTTCCTTTTTTCCAATTCTGTTTGGGTTATCTACTATAACAACAGGTTTAGGATCCGGATTAGACCTAGTATAGTAAATTTTCTTAGAAGTCAGAATTACAAATTTTTGATAAAAATGATACAACTTATAAAACAGTGTTAAAGGCAAAAGATAATGGAAAATACTTCTTTACGACTTATTTTATAACTGAGATTCTAGGTTCGATCCCTAGTATGGTCGCCATTATGTTATCACTCTAATAATTATAAAGTTGTGAGATTTTGGTTTAAAGTTTAAGACCACTAGAGGTAACCACAGACTAAATTTTAAACTCTAAGATTTAGCATTCCTAGGGTTCAGAGAGGGCTTTCTCTATAAAATTTAACCTTTTATTATTATTATAAGATATTAGACTAGTTATGATTGTGCAATTGGGTTTTGGTTTGTTTGATTTGGTGGGAAAAATCACTTAATGAGATGGATAGTGGGAAATATGTTTTTCCATTGGGCCGAAGAGTAAAAAATCAAGCAGACAGAGCTAGAATCAAGGTAAAAAATTCAAATGTTTTTAGGACAAGATAGATAACCCTTTGAAGATCTTGGAACGCTGTTTGGTGAGGTGATATGATTGGGATAAAGAGAAATGAATGGTTATTTGATCTGGAAAATAGTAGGCAGAGGTCAAACGAAAGAAGGAGCAATTAAGGGTTCTCTACTTTAGAAATCGGTAGAAAACATAGAAATGATAAACAGTAAAGACAATGTGCTTTTAAAAAATACTGAAATAATACTCCTGTTTATTCATTCAAATTTGGAACACATAATGAATGCATGAAACAAAGAAGATGAACAATGACAAATAGAGAATACTTACCTTCAATAACTCATCACATGAATCCTGAAATATGATGCTAATTGGTTCGATCCAGTCTGCTACTCGATATTTGAAACACAAAAGCCTTCAAGTCCAATAAAAAATGACTATATAAATCTTCAACAATTTATTTCACAATAATACTTCTAAAGATGAAGTATTTATACAATATAATTTACAAAATATCCTAGAATGCTTCTAGGAATTATCTAAGGAAAATAAAAATATCTTTACAAAAAAATAGAGACAACTGCTTAACAAATCAGCAAGCTGTCCTATTGATCCAAATAAAATAGAAACTGATTGTGGACAAGGTACAACTGGCTGTCTTGGTGTTCTCTTTGCTGGCCAAGATATTTTAATTCTGTTTTTTGAAATATTATATTCAATATCTTTATACTCTTTCACTCTGATTCCCTTTAATCTCTGATACTCTTTAAACTTGAATACTCTTTGACCACTATAAAACTGTTTACTTTTGTAATAAATAATCTGTTTTGACTGAAAATCAACAAATTGTTTTCCTGCCTTTTACCTTTCTGTTTTTTACTTTTCACAGTAAATATATAAGTGACTGCCAAGCTTCCTCATTTGGAATTTGTATCTTCTTTAACTTCCTGAAATTCTCATCTGCCTCAGTATATCTGGCAAAAGTTGGTTTTATGACGAACAAGTGTCTTATTTCATGTTGCAGATAGAATAAATCTTCAAAGCTTATGAGTAAGACTTTTCCTGTTGGATTACCTTGTCCACTTGTCTTTTCAACTTGCTCTTTTGCATATTATCTGATCTTCTTATTGTAATCCTCCTGAGGCATTAATTTTTCATCGATGACCAAAATATTAGGCAAGATTCTTTGCCTCAAATTTTCAAATTTAATCATGAATTTGGTTATAGTTATGTTCATATTCTCACACTTCTCTTCAAGCTGTTTCATCATGTTCTTCTTGGTGATGACTTTCCTTATTTCAAGGATTGTTTCAATCCTGTCAGTAATCTCAATTTCTTCTAACTCTTGCTTGTTTTTACTGTTAAGAAATTTGATCAATTCTATTGCTTGCTCAGGTTTATTATCAAGCTCATCTTTAGTCTTCTGAATTTCTGCTAGTGTTTCTTTTAGTAAATCTATTTGTTCAAAGATCACTTGAATTGAGGGCCACACATCGTTGATGGCTTCAATGATTTTATTCCATAAATAGTTTTTCACATATGACATTGGCTCCTTTAAGGTTAATTCCTTTTGTAACTTCTTCAGTTCTTCATTTAACCTATTAGCCCTTTGCTCATGAGTTTTAGCATTTATTTGAGCTAACTTGTTTGTATTTTCAAGGTTATCAATAATCTTTTTCAATCTGTTAATCTCACTTGTCTAAAGTGAAATTTATTTTGTGGCTTTTACTAGCTTGTTGGCCTCATTTGAAGGGTGAACTGCTGTAGTAGATGACTCTGTAGCTGATGTTGTAAATGATGTCACTAGCACTACAATGGTTAGTGGTACTTTGGGTGCTAACTCTTCTGCTAGAGTTGAAGGCATAACTGTAGTAACCATAGGGATAATTGAAGGAACTTCTGGTGTTTTTGTTGTTTCCTTTTCATGGACAAGCTTATCCATTTGAATCTCCATTTCTTTGATCTATGCTGTTAGCTGAAGATTAAATTCATTATGTCATTCTTCTGAGTCTGTTCCTGTATAATTTCTTTGGCTTGAGGATGTTCACTTGATGGCAATTTAAGCTATTTCCTCAATGTTGTAATGTCTTCATTATTTTTCCTTACTAACTATTCTGCTGCTTTGACATTTGCAGGGTCATATCCAACCTGCAAGACCAATTATTCTATAGATTTAATTCTGAGATCTTTAGCATATAATGATGCTTTGTCAAGTTTCATTTGATCTTTCATATTTGTGATAGTGTTATGAAGTTTTTGAACACTCATAGCTTTGGTTGTAACAGTAGAACACACTATCTCTAAACTCTGTTTATGAAATTCTATTTGATCAAGTGCATGAGTGCTTTCCGTTAGCATTTCTAAATCAATCTTCTTGTAATCTGCAACTGTCTTTAGAGTTTTCACTGTAGGTTGTAATACTGACATGATCAACTTTTTATTTGAATAATTAAAGGCTAATAGGAGTCTGTTTTGAACACTTGGTGTTTGCTTCAAGTATTGAGAGTAAATCTCATTTTTTATCTCTTCATTCTTTGTTTTGATATTTTTATATTTTTCCCTGATATCAAGGTCTTTTTATTCTGCTGTCTGTGAAGATGATGCTTCCATGTTCTACTGTTTCTCTATCAACTGTGCATTTGAATTATCATTCCGCCCTTCATTCAAATTCTCTGTAATTGATTCATTTCTGATGATTGTAGCAACATCTTTATTTGTCATTGGGACATCTGTGTCTTCAACCTCAATAGTTACTTTCTCTTTACCCACTAGATCTGTTTTGGGCTTTTTATTATATCTTAACTTGAACCTAGTCTCAGTAATGGTTTCAGCAACATAAGAACCTTTTTCTCCGACTCTCTTGGTGGACGTTTGATGTGCTGTTTGTAAAGTGTGACTAGTATCACCTTGCTTTACTGCATCTATTAAAGTGTTTTATTTCCACTCAGTCTGATTAGCATACTTCTCAATCTCTGGTTTTTTCTCATGAATGTATGGTGTCAGTTTACACTTAACCCTCATTTTACTCAATATTCCTTCTGGATCACAGTTCCAGGAGAAACTCTTTTCAAATTTGTACTCTAATAACTGTTTAGCTGCTTCTATCTCTGCATCTCTATGATTACAAATGAATGGTCCCACTCGATTCTTCATATTAAATTGTGTTTTCTTCTTTGCTACTAGAAAGTTGATAGAATCAGAATTTAAGCCTGATGTATTCCAAGGCAAAAACCCTCATTGGTACATATTTAGGTAATTTTTATGGCAGTAGATTAGAACCAAAAACTCTAATTTCTGTGTGTTTCTCATACAAATACCAATCTCCAGTCTTGGTTTGATTTGATAGCTGTAAAATCTTCTTCATTTCATCATTAATCCTTGGCTGTTCAATATTTGTTAACATATTTATCAATGGATGAAATAAAGAAGTCTGAAAATTATGAATAAGTAAACTCTGTGGACTCTTCCTGATTAAGGATGTCCAAAAAATAACTGAAAGTGGGTTTCCTTCAATGTCAAGCTTCTGGAGGGTTATTGGAAATTTATCTGCTATAAAAAAACATATGGAAGAGGAAAGATGTGTATCTAAACACTTTTTCAGTTGGCAGTTTAGCCAGTTGTCCATGGATATTGTCAGCAATGTACTCAACATAATTGAAGATAATAGATAGAGGTTGTCCTGGTGTGAAAGTAGACATGAAACCTATTATGGATTCATCTGTATGCTCATCTGTTAAGTACCTTAGGATAAATGATAACATGGAAATTACATGCCTAGACCCCTCTGGAAATCTTAAAGTAGAATATGGAGGATTGATGTGAGGAATTTCCACATGTAAAGGCATGAATATTTGAAAGATCTTGAATCTTTTGGGAAAATCAAGGCCAATATACAACTTGGTAAGGGATTTTATAGACAAAGGAACTGCTTGAGGATTAGGTTTGGGTTGTAACATTTGATTTATGGACTCAACATAATAGTAAAAAGTACTTCTTTGTTTGCATTTACTATGGCTCTTTGTTCAGGCACATAATAATTCTAACACAATCTGATCAGCTTTGGGCATGAATGAGTGACTGGAACAACATATTTGGGCAAGTTTGATTCCTAAATTTGGACTTCTTCCACTTGATCTAAAGATTTTTCATAACTCCAGTTGTGAAGTTCTAACAAATTTAATTCTACAATAGGGTTTGCTATCTTGTAGTCAACATCTGCTAATGGGGTGTGCTCAATATCTACAATAGGGGGTTGTAGAGGGTTCACAATGATGGCAGTCTTAGAAGATGTAGCTGGAGTAGATTTAGGTATTTTTAGGCTTTAGGACTATACAAACTCAGTTTTTTGACTTTCTGGATACCTCTGTAAGATTAAACAGTTTACAGAAGTATTCTTTCACTTTGGCAGGGGTTCTTGAATTAAAACAGGCAGAATATGTTCTTTTCTTGGATTTTGCTTTCAATTTTTTACTTTCAACATGTATTTCAGACTCTCATTGGCTTAGAAAACAAGAAACAGGGGTTTCTTGGACTTTTTCAATGGATAACTGGGCTAAAATTTGTTTCAATTTAAGGCACAGAGGATTAGGCTACATTCAGAGGATTTCTGGGCTAAAATTAGAGTTTTATATAGTATAAAAAACTAGAAAAACTCAATATTTTTCATTTAAAACAGTGCACAATATAGAACAAGGTTTCTCAAAAAATTTTGCCAGGGTTTGAGCTGTTTTTTTGGATCTTTTAATAGATTTCCTTGGATAATTTGAACTCTGACTGTATTTGTTCTTTATTAAGGTTCTTTTAAATCGATAACAAGTTCAATTTCTCGAGAAATACTTGTTATACGCAGGTATGGGTCTTTGAAAATGGCTCTGAGGCTTTATAACAGGTTCTGTAATATCTTTTCTGATTTCTGGAGCAATTCGGGCTTCTTGGCAATCTTTAATGGTAAATGCAGGCTTTTAACAGGTTCTGGGCATGAAAACAGTATAAAAGCTTCTTTATTCTAAGTCCAAAAGGCATATACTATCAATAAGCATAGAAGAAAGGAATAATAATGCATTTTCATGGTTTATTGGGCAAATTAGGTTAAATTAGGCCTGCAATAAATGGCGGTCAAATCGGGCAAATAGGTGGTTTTCAGATTCAAAGAGAATAAACCACTGGTGGTTATCGCTCAGGTCTAAGGTGGTAAGTAGTTTTGAACGGGTCGCATGCGATCAAATGAGAATATGCCACGTCGAAGAGAGAGAAACAGACAAAACAACCTATTTCGCATAGAAATGAAATGGTTAAAGTCACGCAACTTTATTTGTGATATTGATTTTCTATCATTGGATCGGGGAAGGCTCACGCGAACGGTCAGGATTTAATCTGGAAGCTACATCGGGATTGGAGTGGGTCCGGGGTTTTAATATTCGACGGGATGCATTTTTAACTTTATAAATAAAACATTTATTAAAGTTAAACCTTAGGTTATACGATAGGCGGGGGTAATGTTTATATATGTTTTAATTAAAAATTTACCAAATGTTTCAACCAATACATTGGCGTGAGTTTTATTATATGGTATAATAAACATTTGTTAAGTGTTTAAGAACCATAGGGGGATGGGATATATTTTGATATTTTTGATATTTTTAAACCTATGGGATAATGGGCAGGACTATTTCATCACGTGGGATATTTAACATAGGTTAAAACTTTAAAATAGTGGGTTTTTTGGGTTATTTAAAATATAAAGGGTTTAATAATATACGAGAAATGTATAGTTTAGGGAATTAATAATATAAGTTAGAAATTAATATGAAATAAAAGGGGTAATGTAGGAAATGAATGAAAAATACATGATTTAAAACTAAGTAAAGTGTAAAAGATAGACAAATAAGCATATTTTGTCTCATTTTTTTGTTTTTCACACTTAAACTTAGGATAAAATGCATTTTCTGGGTTTTCGAGTGTTTCTGAATGAAGATGAAATTAATTATGTAGGGTTTTTACTTTTACTAAGCAAAGAGTGTTATTACTTAGGAAAAGGGATCATGTTTATGAATGAAGGTGAAAATGCTGATGAAATGGGTTTTATGAAGGAAATCCAATATTTTTAACTAATCAATTATTGAGCCTTGGGTCCAGTCCCAACTGAAGTCATAGAAATACTCCGAGCCTCTTTAACTGAAGGTTTAGAATACTGGATCATTGTGGAGAGGGGAAATTATTAATTTTTGCCTGATGATGCTTTATTACATGTCTTGCACAACTGCTTTCTACCTACCCGTCATTATTTCTAACATTTTTACTTCATTTTCATGTGTGCATTTAAGCTTGCAACCCTAAATCCATTTTTATTTCAAAGCATAAATCTATCTAAGTCTAACCTTATTTCATCCGAGGGCTCAGATTAAACTGTTGAGCTCCTAATTTATTCTCTACCTATCTACTGGTTTGTCAAGATTAACTTTTTGACATATCTTTATTCTCTATCTAAAACATGAAATTCAAAGCATGAAAAGTTAAGATTAAACTATTTAACTAATCATGGATTATGACAATTATTCACAATCTGCACATAATCATTATTCTTGTAGTAAAAGTAATAGTAGTGGCATTTTGACCTGCTCACTTTCATGTCTTATTTTTCTCTTTTTTCCTTTGGGGTCTATCTTTTTCTAATTCCTTTGATATTTCTTTTAGGAATTTTACCCTCTTTTCATTTTTTATTATTTTTCATTTTCAAAATATGGGAAAACAACTTGCAGAAAGCAAGGTATGTACATATGTACAAGACTATCAAAGTCAATTCAAAAATTATGAACCTTATTATTATAGGACCCTAACAGACTGGAGATCAAAACACTAAATTCTTCCATAGACAAGCTAAAGTGAGGGAGCAACATAATAAAGTCATGGAAGTCACCAATGAGAACAATGACAAAATCACTCAGCCGGAAGCCTTGAAACAAAAAACCTTCACTCATTTCCAGAATCTCTACACAAAGACGAGAATGGAAAGGGAAGGACAGGAGGAGAATCTCCTCGCTAATATCCCAACCTTGGTCACAAGGAAGAATAATGAGGACATGGAAGCCCCCATATGGGAAGAGGAGGTGATAGAAGTCATCTGGTCTATGGATCTTGATAAATCCCCTGGGTCGAATGGATTCACTATCCACGTTTATAATGCTTTTTGGTTCTTAATAAAAAATAATCTGCTCCGAATGCTCCAATGGTCAATTGGAAAAGATAAACTCAGTGGAGGAATCAACTCATCCTTCTTGGCTCTTATACCAAAGGACACCAAACCGGTAAGCTTCTCAAGATTCGAGCCTATTTATCTATGTAATGTCTTTTACAAAATTCTCACCGAAATTTTATCCAATCGATTAAAGCCCCTCTTGGACACACTTATCTCTCCAAATCAAGGTGGGTTCATCTAAGGGAGAAAATTTTTATATAACATAATCCTGGCTCAAGAGGCAATCTACATGAGAAAGAATGCAAAGAACAACAACATGGAAATTAAGCTGGATATGGCCAATGCCTTTGACAGGGTGAGACACAGATTCCTATTTGTGGTCATGGAGAAATTTGGGTTTAGCCAGAAATTCATCAAAGTTGTCAATGCCTGTACCGGTCAGCCCTCGATATTCCCTCTGTTAAACGGAAGACCGATTGGGTTCTTTAAAGCCTCTCGAGGGCTGAGACAAGGGTGTCCCCTCTCCCCGCTTCTCTACATTATAATGGCAGATGCTCTGAGTCGGTCCCTTTCGGGGGAACTCAACAATGGAAATCTGGAGGCATCCTCATTGCCAGGGGAGTGAAACCTATCAATCATTCCTAGTTTGCTAATGACACCATCTTACTGGGAGGATCCTCAAGGATCATAGCTAGAAGATTCAAGAGAATTCTGGACAAATACTTGGAGGCATCAGGAGGAGAGGTGAATAGACATAAATGTCAGATCTATGGGTGGAACTGCTCCGAGGACATAATGGTGACCATTGCTGAAATCCTGGCTTTCCAAAGCAGTATAAATTGGAAAAAAATTACTTATCTCAGAATGCCTATTGTTGAAGACAGAACAACCAGATCAACATGGGAAACCTTCTTTGACAAGATCAAATAGAAATTTGAAAACTAGGGAACTAGGTGGCTGAACACGTCGGGCCGGATGGTCTTGATCAAATCGGTGTTATTGGCTCTCCCCTTGTATCAGTGTTCGACTCTTCTAGCCCCAGCTGGAGTGGAAAATCAACTCAACAAATTGATTTGTAAATTTCTCTCACAAGTAGGCAAAGGAAATGAACAAAAATATCATATGGTGAATTGGCAAACAGTCCGGGCCTCCAAGATCTCGGGAGAATTAGACATCTGAGATCCACTATTGGTCAACAAAGTCCTGGGGGCCAAACTAGTATGGAAGCTCTTCTCCAATCCCTCGGGCTAGTGGCAGTCGGCTATAATTAAGAAGTATCTGGCCAAAAGTAAACCCAATAGACTGGATTCATTGCAATGGCCATCTAAAGGCTCGCCTATATGGCACCTCTGTAGAGAATTTTCCCCTCTTATTCTCTCCCATATTTCTTGGCAGTTTGGAAACGGAAGAGATATTGAAATTTGGGAATATGGCCTTGATGAAAAAGGACTGCTCAAGTCCAGGGAAGACCTCCAAGCTCTTTGTCAATGGTATAACACAAACCACCTTCACACTCTCTTCGATATTTCTGACTGGTATGATGACGGAAGATAGAAGGGCTGGACTCTAGCTAACAGGAACCTTCCTCACCATCTAGCTAAACAACAAAACACTCTCCTCTCCCTTCTCCAGGGATATGCGCCTCTGTACCGGAATAATAAGGACTCTAGGAGATGGATTTACTCTGAAACAGGATACTGGGTCAAGACATGCTATCACCGTATTAGACCGAAACCCCCAGTGCAACAAGATTCTAGGCTATGGAAAGCCATCTGGAATACGGACAGTCTCCCCATGATCAACTTTTTTTGTTTGCAAGCAACCCACAAAAAAATCCTTACAGCAGAGAATATTCAAATAAGGGGCATCACTGGGCCATCCAGATGCTCTTTATGCCAAGTGGAAGAAGAGAAAATAGAACATTTATTCTTCCACTGTGACTATACCAAACTGACATGGAAAACTGCCTACTCTGAAGTAATACAGATTAGGAATCTACCCCAATCCTTTCTTGGTATGTTCCATTCATGGAAACATGCTTGCTTGAGCTCCCTTTGGTCCAAAATTCTTATGAGGTAATATTGGACGACTCTCCCCAAGTTCTTATGCTAGGCAACCTGGCTCACCAGAAACAAAGCAATATTCCATAACAATCTCCCCACAACCCTCCAAACAGGGACCAAATCCCGTCAGCTGCTCTCAGAAGTACTATCCCATCGTCGGTGGAAGCAGGAGATTTGGAAGGCCTAATGGATGTGGAACATAAGTGGACTCACCTCAACATCACTAATAGAAAGAAGCTAAGTTCCACTACAAGACCAAAAGGAGGAGAGCCCTGGAAAATTCGTTTAAATCACGAAGAATTGAAGAGGTGGCTAAGTGGCATAGACAAGAATGTGCTATTTTTTTATGGTGCCTCGAAAGGAAATCCTTGGTTGGTAGGAGCGGGAGGGGTGTTGAATAACCCCGAGGGAACAAACATAATAGAGTTTTCCTGGGGACTTGGAACGAAAACAAACAATTAGGCCGAAGCAATGGCTCTCTGGAAAGGGATAGAGCTATCTCTAAGGAATAAAATTAGAGCTATTCAAGTTATTGGAGACTTAGCTTGGGCAATAAGGAACATTAATCTAGCCTTGCAAAAAGGCACAATGAAGCATAATTTCAGGATCTGGTGTCGTATAGAAATTATTCTCCCCCATTTTGAAATCCTGACTCCTTGGCATGTGAAGCGAAATTTAAATAGCATGGCGGATAAATAAGAAAATCAGGGGGTGGTGCTACCCCCAAGCCACCTCATGCTAGGGGGATCAATTGAGATCCACAACCTTCCCTAGTGACAATTGAAATCAATCCCAATAGGAGAAAGGGCAACCGTCACAAGATTCAGGAGCTCTTGAATACCCAAGACATATGTCGCAGCTACCACTCATCGGCCGCCATTCAAAGTGCGTCGACTCAACATGACACATGGTTGAGCTAGCTCACCCCTGATGTAATCACCCAAAATGTGGATGATGGTAAGGCATGTCACATCAAGCCGATGGAGGATAGATACACATGCGCTATGGATACAGAGAACATCAACACTGTGAATCAGCTCCAAACAAAAGCATGCGAGAGTGAATTGGTTTGCATAGCAATGAATTTTCTCGGGATAACGTACAACCAAGGCAGGCCAAGAATTTATAACATGCTGATCCTGTGAAATAAGATAATGGATGTCTTTCCCCTCCATCAGAACCATTCCTCTGACACGTAGAGGGGTGAAACTGACATAGCCTCATTCTGGAGTGGGAGACTTCAGGTTGGGAAACGTTTCTATGAGGTGCTCAGGAGAAAAATTGGAAAAGAGTTTATGCACTATTTTTAGGATCATAAGGAGGGGAATTCTAACATTGTCACAGGATAATCGGGTACATGCTACATTGGTAGTTGTCTCTAAAACAACTGGAAGGAAATGGACCCTTTGAAGTGGAATCTGGATTCCCCCTCAGACTTATCGCCAACAATGGAAGAGATCTGCAATCAAAGGGAGGCTCAATTGGCCCACCTGCACATCAATTTGAACAACTTGTTGTTCAATATCAAAGACAAAGACAAATCCATCGCAGAAAGGATGATGCTGCAGGAGAATAGGATCGTAGAGCAGGAAAAATGGATGACATGGCTAAGGAGTGAGGGTCAAAGTCTCTGTCAGCAGGTGGACCAAGATGACAAAGGCTAGAAGACCTAGAATCTTTTGGAAACAATTGACGTGCGTACCCAGACTGGAACGGACATGAGCATCAGTGAGCCCAGCAGCCAACAT
Source organism: Pinus albicaulis (assembly GCA_034641835.2). Lineage (NCBI taxonomy): Eukaryota > Viridiplantae > Streptophyta > Pinopsida > Pinales > Pinaceae > Pinus > Pinus albicaulis. The sequence continues at coordinate 281,011,544 of CM076583.1, read as the reverse complement.
CAACATCGCACAACCAAAGAAGAAGGGAATTGTCTTGACGTCCTGCGTTATAATAATTTCCGTTAAGTTTCTTTTGATGCAGCGTTTTGCAATTTTATTTTTTAGGGGTATTCCATAAGGTATATAGTATATCTAGGAAGTTTATAACCCCCAGAGTTGCTAGTAAATGGAATTTTGAAGAAACTATGGGCATAATTTTTGTAATAAGCTCTATAACTGAAAGAGTGGATAGAATTGTAAGATTTTGTAGCTGGACATGAATCCAAGGACTTTGAATTTTAATATAAAAACCATACTCGTTCTTTAAAAAAAAAACATATGGAAAGAACCTTTGTTTGGAATTTGTTTACACAGTATATTTCAGATTAGACAAGCATTTTACCTTCACACAATAGGAATAATACTATGTTTTCCTTCTTTATTTCGATCAGCCTTTCAATTTGCACAACATAGTTATTTAGATTGGATATTGATTGGTTTAATACTTTCATTTCGTAGAAATTAGAATAAAATGTTTTATTTTAATAGTGAATAGAATTAGAGTTAGTTTGATACTCTGTTTTTCATAGAATTAATTTAGATAGTTTTCATTTAATAAATAGAGTGAAGTTTTGATGCACATTTTGATAACATTTAATTATGGTTTGAATTAATGCTTTGGTCAGATTTAGAGGAGATTTAAATAAGTATTTTCATTATTTAATTCAATAGGTTTATAAATAGTTTTAGATAGATATTTTAAAGATAATTTCCGGCATAGAATAGTCTAACAAGTTCACATTAATCACTTAAGATGATTTCTTTGTATGCAATATAGATTTGTTTTAGATCAGTTTTCTTTCTTAAATTTACATTTCCTTTTCTTCCTTCTTGTAAACTTTCATCTTCTAGTTATAAGAATATTTTCTTTAGAGTAATTTATAGATTAATTTCCTTCTTAGATTAATATCAAACATTTAATTTTCTTCCTTAAGTTTTTTTTTCTAGCATTAAAATTCTTCTAGATTCATTTACTTTCTTGCTTTTAGATTTCCTATAAAATCTCTAAAATACAAAAAGATTGAAGTTTATTTTCTAGTTCTTGTTAATCAATTGTTCATCTTTTCTAAAATAGAATTTTCATCACAAGTTTTGATAATTAAGCTTAGATTTCATTTTCTTATATCAGTTCTTATTTCAAACATTTAAAGATAAAACATAAAACCCCCCAAAACAACATATAAAATTGACACAACGAATTGAGAAAGATAGGCTTCTAGCATATATAGTGCACCTGCACTTCACAAGATTACTAACTTTCGGTCAATAATTTATGATAGCAATTTAAGACATTAAATTGACTAAATAGGCATTGACCAAGATTCTTAACAATAATGATGAAGAATACATGCACTTCATTACTAACTAATAGTGGCGATGAAGATATGCACCGCAAGTGGTCTTGAATGAAGGTTAGCTTCCTTAAAACTTTGATCCTTAACTTAGATATATTGTGTTTATAGGAAGTTAAGTTTTTTTTTTTTTTTGGCTTAAAATGTTTTCTTTTTATTTTGAATCACATCAATGACAAGAGGGGGTTGTTGCTACTATTATCTCCTCAAACATTGTGTCTAATGATGTAAACTTTTTAGCTAACATATTGCCAAAATCCCATTGGTATGAAGGTGGGTAATAAGGAGGGCATGTTTTAGGAACATTATAAGGATTGTGTATGATATTAAATCTAGTATGGAAAATGGATGAACTCTAAGCACTCTCTTTATTGGTTGGTAGGTGTTACGCAGGCAAATCCCTTCTTCGGAAATAAGCATCCCTCTAGCCCAATGAGTGGGTCTAGTAACAACCGTGACAAAGAGTACAAACTTTCCTAGTTTAAAATTGAAGTAATGCGAGAGAGGAAGATGGCCTACCTCACTCCTTATGCAATCGTTTCCTTGATGTTGATATTGATCCTTTCGCTTTCAGGCTCATTCCCCGTTATGCCTTCTAAGTTTGAATACCTGTAAAGAATATCACACGACAAAAGATGAAAGATACATAGTATATATATATTTCAAATAAAACCACATGACAGATCAAGGAGTATCATTGTAAACCCATTAATATTAACATATTCATGGGAAACAAAACATACTTTATATTATTAAATGAACAAATGGAAGCTTACAACTAGTGTGACCTTGATGTTGGAGGCCTTCTTCAGAGTGAAAATCTAAGTCCAAGCCTAGTCTTTCAATCTCTTCTCCTTCTTCATCAAATCGACACCATCTAGGCACAATCAAGTAGAAGAATGGAAACCAAAAATGACCAACCAAGACTCACTAGCATGGCACTCTTTTATAGCAGAGCTAGAGAGGTTATGGATCCACTAATGAGGGGGAAATGCCTTATCTCAAAGGGGAAAATATTTGGAGATAAGATCAAGAGTAAAAAATGGGAGTATTTGACCATATACTCAACCAAAAAGTACCAGAACTCCATTCTCAAGAATTCTAAAGGTCGAAGCTTTTGATCCATTTTTTGGAGAACCTGCCTCAAGAGGTCCAGTGCGACTTTACCGATGAATTACCGCATTGGCAGCATTGTTCACAGGTTAGAGACAGGGTGAAAAGCGCGAAGCTATTAAGGGAAGAACTGCATTGGGCTTGTAAAATAAGGTTTTTTTACAAGCTTTTGAAAAAAACTTCAAGGCATTTCTATTTTAGGTATTCGGGGATATCTCAAACATGTTATCCAGGATGAATAAGTTAATTCAAATTTTGTCGCTTTGCAACGTTTGTGACATGAGAGACACAAAATACGACACTTAGGATAAGGACTGAGGAACGTGACAAAATATTGTGTAACAGATGCCCCTTAAAGCATGAAAGAAAAACCAGAAGTGATGGTTGAATTGCTTTATCAGCCACGACAAGGAATTTGGAAAACCATAGTCAGGAGACCTATCAATCAAACACAATATAATATACGACAAATGTGATATAAATATTCCTAATAACATATCTCTGAATAGGCATCAAATAACACATGAACCCACAACATGGACGCAACCATCCGTCTAAAAAATATCATGGAAATGGATCCATGGTATGGTCACAACCATCCGTATAGAAAGGATCATATGTACAATCATGAATACTCAATAGCTCCATGTAACCTGGATAATAAAAAATGTGATCCAGGGTCTTCATGTCTATCTTGATCTACCCACTGTACAAATCTAACCATGTGAATAGATTTGTTTATGTCGAACATGGTAGAAATCGCCTGATTACCATTCGATGATGTAAACCGTTAACAGGCATGAGAGAAACCACCAATAATGACAATGGCCCTCAAGGTACGATAGCACAATCTACAAGTGTGAATTAATGAGTTGAAGTCAAACATTTTCAGAATCATTCGATCGAAGGCCAATGATGTGAACTTGTTGCCGAATGTGAAGAACTTGCCATTTAGGAATACAAGCTCTAAGGTATTGAAAAGGAGTTTCTAAATCATCTTCCTAGATAATGAGCTGAAGCCGACAGGAAGTGATCCATCGAAGGAGGGCCATAATTATTCCCACATCATCGACATGAAACAAAGGGTTTCTCAGGATGATAGGAGTGATTCAACATTGTTGCAGAGAGGGTAAAACAAGCAGAGGATGTTTCACTTTACATATAGGACTTCTCTTGAACATATCGATGACACGACTCTAGAATTTGGCAGCATTTGACTCAAAATAGGATCAAAGGTCATGGTGACAACGGATGATCAAGTGAGAGGTAGATGGATTTCCAAAACCCGGGAAAGAAAATGACAAATGAAGGATATCCCCAACCCGACACGAAATGCAAATGAGTGTCATGTTTAAGAGCGACATGTTGCCTTTGGTACAAAATACAAAACATGATTTAATTCCATTTTCCCTCGCTAATTTCTAGTGAGTACCTATTTATTTTTTATAGCAAGCTTGAAGAGGATACCATATGATTAGAGTATAAATTCACCCTTCGGATAAATCCATCCTAGTAAGTTTAACGAGCCCTAGGAAGGAGTAGCTCGGTCTTGTCATGGTGACAATTCCTTTGTCGTTTAAGTTTTACGAGTCCAACATAGGGGAAACTCTGTATCTTTTTCATGTTTAGGGAGTTTGAAAAAGAGATGAAAAAGAAAACTACAAAAGGTCTCTTTTCATAGATAGTTCCTCGAATTCGAAAAGGTAGAAAACAATATTCGAGAGAGCCTCTTGATCATGTTTGACCAAGGTATTCATTTTTCATAATTAGTCAATTTCAGCTTGAAAAAGGGGTAAATGTATACTGAAATGATGTCAATTCATTTAATTTAATGAGCTCGAAAGGATAAGTGATCGACAATCTTTTCATGTTTCAAGAGTCAGAAAAGAGCTTAAAGTTGAATCCACCTGGAGGAATGAGTGGTATAAAGGGTAGCGATTGGTTTCGGCCATGGTGGAACTTCTCAAAACACGTAAAGGTCAAGAGGCTAGCTAATAAAACCACTCATTGCAACGTTTTCTTAGGAAAGGGTAAAACAACCAGGGGAGAGCGTATGATCAGCCAAACATATGGTAACGATGGAAAGAGAAAACGAAGGCTCATCTGGAAAAAATAGGCTGATAAAAAAAGAGGTTGATAAAATGGCAATCACGAGAGGTAACATGTAAATGGTTTCATTTTTACAAAAGCTTGAAACATGGGAAACTATGCTTGAAATTGGTTTCATTTTTTCACAAGCTTGAAACATGAGGAAAAACTATGCTTGAGAGTGGTTTCATTTTTACACAAGCTTGAAATGGAGACAAACTATGCTTGAAATTAGTTTGCATTCCCCCATCATAATGATTCAATTCGAGGTACAAGCCCCCCAAACTTCATTTCATATACCTAAGTAGACTACTGGTTACTATTTACAAGATCAAGTGAAAGACTCGACTGGGAATTTACTTGATCTAATCTTAAGAATCGAATTAGAAGGGTATTTGTTTCATTTTTTAACGAGATTGACACAGTAAATGAACTATGTTCATGGGACCTTGTTTCATTTTTTAACGAGCTTGACACAGTGAATGAATTATGTTCATGGGACCTTGTTTCATTTTTTAACGAGCTTGACACAAGAAAATGAATTGTGCATGAAAGAACTTGTTTCATATTTTAAGGAGCTTGACACAAGAAAAGGAACTTTGATCTGAAGACCTTATTTCATTTGTTAAGGAGCCTGACACAAGAAACTGAACTATGCTCCCAAGAGCTTGTTCATGACCCATAAGAAGTCATGGCTTCCAAGAGGTTCTCATTAAATGGGAGAACAACACTCTGAAAATTAGGGTCCAATGCCCCAGTACATGACGCACTATATCACTGATTAGATCATAAAAAAACACATGCACGAAATAGGTTGCCACATAATTAACCTATGGCGGGGAAGATACCACTTGCATGGAAGGACCATTAATGGATGATGGTTGATTGGGAGCCAGATTAGGACCAATGAATGAAAGTTAATCAATGGTCATGATTCTTCCTTCATGTGGGAAACACATCACACAAAAGAGAGAAGAGACAAGAGCTCCCATGATGTAAGTATAGTCACGCCCAAGGAGTAAGTTAAAGTCCAAAGGGCCCTGGATAACCATCACGTATATATAGATAGAATTTCCTCCCAAAGTAATAGGAAACTTAGGAAGGATCCCTAACGGTTGACTAGTTCCTCTATTAAACGCCAACAAATTTTGGGTAACAGTCACAAGTTGTGGAGAACCTAAATATTTCCAAGCAGTTGAAGATAGAATACTAAAAGATGTGCCTTCATCTTTTATTGTGCTAGGTACGGAAACCTTATAAGCTTGTACCGTGATCTCAAAGGGCACAAAATAAGGAAGACGATATCATGTTAGTCGACTAAAATCAAAGGAAACGACCAAACTACTTGGTCGGGGTGTCATGGGAATAGGAGAAATTCCGCCTTATGTTACAGGAACGGGAGGATCATCCTCATGTACCATGGGAAAAGGAGGATTTCCCTCCAATTCATGAGAATCTGAAGAAAAAAAAAGAACCTGAGTGGTATAAGGTTCACTCTCTGTAGGAAAGACCTAATCAACTGAAGGTGGAATCAAGTCGACTATTTTCTCAACCAATGGTTGGTCGGGAACGAACTTGTGAGATTCACTTTCGGAGAGAGTGGGATTGACCACAGATGAATTCTGACTAATCACTTGATCAACTAGTGGAGGATCAAGGAAAAGCTTTCGGTAACCAACCAAAATTCATGGTCGAGAAGCTGTAAGGTTATCCAAGTCTTTGGAGGCGGGGATGATTCCCTTCACATAAATTACAGGGAAATTTGACGTTACCCATTCTCCTGTGGGCCTCACTATCACTAGTTGAGGGTTTGTCACTAGCATGATCTCCAGAGGTCGATGAAAAAGGTCGATTTGAAATGGTGGAACATAATTCTAATATCCTACAAATTCCACGACAATCCCTAAGAAGGTGGTCACTCTTGCATAGCTTTCAAGGGAATTTGACTTTGCGGGATTGGATGGAAGATTTCTCAACATCATTTAAATTGGTAGCAATGGTGGTGTTAGCTTCCCGTGATTTGACAGATTGGCAAGACCAAATGCACAAGGTAACATCAAACCAATCTTTGGAGTCCTAGGACCTAGCCTTCCTGGACTTAGAGAGGGCACTCTCTATTTTGTGCAAAGGATGTGAATTTGTTTGCTTTTAAGGTTTGATTTTAGGCTATTTTTGAAGTTTAGGATTTGTTTGTTGTTTTTGGTTGGGTATATTGTCAAGAGAAATAGGTAGAATAAGAGAGGATCAATCCATTGGGCTATGGGGTCTGCAAGGGTCTTTGAGACAATGTAAAAATGAGTCAAGGGTAATTCAAAGGGCATTTTGACAAGGCCAAATGGATCTAAGTAGGTCCGAGGAGAATGAAATAAACATGGATTTGTGTAAATAGTGAGTTAATGGGAAATTCAGGATCCTTTAACAAACTAGTAAAAAATAAAAATATTCTAAGGAGATAGCATAATAAACTTGAAGAGCAGCGAAGGATTCTTCAATATCAACTAGGCTAAATAACTCTTAAAAGAAATAGATAAGTAAGCTAAGAGAGCAATGAAGAATTCTCTGAAACTTTCTTGCAAAAAAAAAGAAATTTAACATAACATCTTAGTAATACTAAAGAGAATTTAAGGATTCTTTTAGAAAAACTTTGAAGAAGAAAACATAGAAATCAAGGAAGCAGGCAGAAGTAGGGTTCCAAGAAGACAAATCCTATTCCCTATTTCTGCTCTATGACTAAATGAACCATAAACATAATGAATAACTGAAGAAAACAAACACAAAGATGGAATACATCACCATCTAACCAAGATTAATGAATCCTAAGAGTGAGCTTAATCTACAGATGCACTGTCCAAAGCAATCATCAAGCACCAAAGCCAATTTCTTTCAATCTCAAAGATCACATATTACTCTAAAAAACATCAAACATTACAAGTGAGGTCTCAATGCTCTATTTATCCAGAAAATGTGGAGGTGAAGCTAAGTTAGGGCTTATGTATCATTTATTACAGAGTTAATGAGTTTTTGACCTTTGAGACCATGCAAGGCCTAAGGAAAAAATATTTGAAGGTGTTTCTCTGAAATAATAACTCCTACCTTAACTTCTAAGTTGATATATGTGAAAAGCTTGACTTTAAGGCTTTTTAATAACTTTGCAATAACTGCTGGTAGATAGAAAAATATCTCTGACTGTGTGTAATAACTGTTTGATGCTTTATGGACAAAAAGCATGCTGTAGGTGGCAGAATATCTTTGAAGAAGTAACTGCCTCTGTGGACTTGACCTTTCGAATGTGCTCATGTGTCTAATTTGCCTTTGTTTATCATTAAACTCTGTTTAGGCCTTAAAACTTTGGATCTGCCTCTTAACTCTCTGTTTTACTGTCCTTTCTCTTTATTCTTCCTTTTTCCATGCTTTATGACTTAATCTCTTTGTTCAACCCTTTGACCTTCTGTTTTTAACCATTTAATCCTTTAACCTTTATCTGTCTGTCTTCACTTTTTTTAAAATATGCTTTATTATAGTACGTTGACTGCCTTTCCTCTCGCTGTGCTCTTTGTCTGCGTACGTCTCTTGTGCAGGGATGCATTCTTCGTGGGTAGAGGGTTAAAATACCATCGATAACCATGTTTTATCGATGTTTTAAGCTCAAAATAGGGCCTTTGGCCTCTTTTAATGGGACAAACCCTCTGGATCGTCACCCAGAGCGTTTATTTAATCGTTTTTGGACCTTCGGAGTGCATTTGATGCATCTCCACCATTAAATCTGCACATCGAAACAAATAATTAGCTTTAAAACCATGCGGGGAGGGATTACTGCTTTTTCTAAGGTTTTTGGGCATTTACAGGGGCAAGAATGGTGAATTGGAGGCTTGGTTCCGTAGGCAGAACCTACGGGAAGTTCAAACAGAGGGGATGTTTTGAATAATGGCGTGAAATGAAGAAGCAGTTTTCGAAAAATCGGGAGCGGTTTTCGCATAACAGAGGAGGTGGTAATGGTTTTTTGGGGTTGGCGTGCGATATGGTTTAGAGGATGACGCGTGACAGGAAGAAACCGCCCATATCGCAAGGGTTAAAGAACTTTATCCTCGGCACTTTTTAATTTGCAATATGCAATTTGGGACGTTGGATCTCAGGGAGAGATCGACGGTGGTCGCAAAGGTGGGTAGGTGCGAAGGGTGGAGCCCTGGGACAAGTGGCGTGATCTTGTTGGGGCACGAAGTTCAATGGAGAGTGGGCCCAAGGTCAAGTTTTAAAGTGAGGCACGTAGCTTATGGCAGGGTTATATGAAGATGGGGTTTGAAATGCGTGCGGGCTAGGGCTTAAGGGAAAGGAGCCCGAGTTTAAAATAGGAGCGGGATTTTTAACGTTTATGGAGGTAAAATCAATAAAGCGGGAGCTTTAATGTTTATAAAGCAGTTGGATTAAAACATAAGGGTCGGGTTTTATCAATAAACAAGGTTTATTAATATAAAGAAAAAGGGTCTCGATAGGTCAAAATTAACCTGAGAAACAAATGCAAAAAGGGACTTTTTTGCATTGTTTTGGTCTAAATAAAAGATGATAAAGGTGGAGATTTTGAAGGTTTTTGAAGGGAAAAATGGGTTTTTTTAAGGGAAATGAGTGAACGAGGGTTGGGGTAAGGAAAAGGGTGAAAATTAGGTAAACAAACCCAAAATGAATTTATTTAAGAGCAGTAAGGTAAACTGGGAAAGCAGAGATGAAATATAGCAAAATAGGTTGATTTAGGATAATGAAGGCAATGCGATTTCTAAAACTAAACAATATTCATGAATCTTGTTTTTAGAAACCCAGGAAAAATATTTAGTCATCTACAAAATAGCAAAAATTACTGATGACTAACAGTGGCTCCACTTGGGGAGGGCAGCGCCTTTTTAGGAGGTGTCCAGAACTTCAGATATCAAATCTTTGAGATTTTAAAAGACTAGTGCTTTATCCATTTGGCAGATCTCTCTTCTTTCATTTGCTGGTGTTTCTCTTGAAGTTATGATCTTAATAATATGAAAGACATGAGTGCTTCAAATTCACTTCTACCTACCCATCATATTTTTCCTAGCATTTTTTCTTCATTGGGTGCATTTAGATTTGCAAACCCTTAGCATCATTTTTCTTATGAAAATAGGAAACTATCTATTTCTACACTTGTCATCCAAGAGTTCATATTAAGCTGATGAACTCATTTATTTCTCTACCTAATCTACCTATCTGTCAAGTTTAAATAGTTTGACAGATTTTCATTCTCTAAGCTAAAATAGGAATTTTAAAACTTATCCAGTCATGATTAGGCTGTATGAATAAACAAGACTTTCTCTTCCAAAGTAGTGGAATTTAGGCTTGCACACTTTCGACAGTACTATTTTTGGGTATGGGGCTGTACCTATTCTTTTCCTGCCCTCTTTTTCTTCTTTTCTATGTTTTCGTGTTTTTTTTTTACTGATTTTTCATCAAACAATGTTATGTATAATGAATGAAAGCTTCAAATTAGAAATTTTGACAAAAATAGTGCTTGAGCATCCTTCCATTAATAGGACCTCCGAATACCTCTACTCCATCCAGCTCTTGTAAAAATAAAGCATTATGACCTCTAACTGAATGAATGATATAAGGAAACTTCCACAAATTCTCAAATTTGCCATGTTTACCTTTGTCCTCCAGCCTAGAATCCCATTTCAGCACTGTGTCTCCAATGTGGAAATTATTTTCTTTGGTTCTTCTATGAAAGATATTTTTATCTTTTATTGCACTGCTTGTGTCTTTTTGTAAACTTCCTCCCTTGCTTGCTGCAAATGAATGGTTTCGTTCAACCTCCTTTGCATGTCATTTTCTTCTGATTGCACTTATTGGAGGAGCTTCATCACTGGAACTACCAAGGATGTTGGGAAGACTGCATCCATGCCATATACTAACTGATAGGGGGAAATGCTGATTGATTTCTTAGTGGTTAGTCTATCAGCCCATAATGCATGCATTAGCTTACTGTGCCATGATATTTGATTCTGTTCCAGCAACTTCTTGATGATTTTCACTAGAATTTTGTTGGAGGACTCAACTAGCCCATTACCTTGAGGGTAATAAGTTGTGGAATGCCCTAGTGTGATATGATACTTATAGAAAAATTCAACCATTCTTCTGGATTTGAAGGCAACAACATTATCGATACTGATCTTTCTAGGACAACCAAATATGGACAAGATGTTGGTCTCAAGGAAATTGATAATGACTGAGTTAGTGGCATTCCTGGAAGGGATGGCTTCTATCCATTTGGTGAAATAATTAGTAGCAGTGAGGATCCACTTGTATTGGGTAGATGAGGTGGGGTGGATCTCTCTAATGAAGTCCAAACCCATTGTTAAAAAGGAGCTTCAACACTGATGGGATGCAAAGGCAAAGGTAGAAGTTTTCTCTTGCCATAAAAAATTTGGCACTTATGGCAAGTCATAACCAGTTTATGGGTGTTAGGGAAGAGGGTGGGCCAATAGTAGCTAGCTCTAAGGATTTTGTTAGCTGTGATTTTCCAGGAGAGATGACCTTCACATTCTCCCTCATGCAGCTCATGCATGATTTTATCTGCATCATCCTCAAGCAAACATTTAAGTAATATGCCAAGATAATTCTTCCAATACAAAAATCCATCTAAAATGCAAAAATTTAAAGATTTTTGTTTTAATAATCGAGCTTTTGTATTTGATAAATAAGGAGGAGCATTAAGATAAAAAAGCACATTTAGGATATCATCATACCAAGATGAATTCAAAAATACTTCTTCAATGTAGGGAGCTGTGAACTCTTCCCATTCCTCTAATGCATCAACCATATTTATGTCTAGTGCTTGGAAATTTGATTCGGCCATGAATTTTTCCAGTCCTTGTCTTTTAATCAGTTTAGTGGCTCTGATTTCTAAATCATATTCTAAGATGATAGCAACCCATTTACCCCTTTTACCATCAGGGTCCTAATTTAGAATGTCTTTGACAATTGTGTGTGGAACAAAAGCAATGATATGAGAGTGAAAAATGTAGACTCAGAAATATTTCAATGCTTTGATCAAGGAAAAGGCTTGTTTCTCCATGATGTTGTAATTTAAGGGAGAATCTCTTAATGATTTAATGAAAAAGGCTATGGGCTGTTCTTGTCCCATCATGTTCTTTTGAAGCAATACAGTAGCAACAATGTGTTTGGATGCAAAGGAGAAAATGAAGAAATCCTTGGTAAAGTCGGGGCTGATTAGAACTGGTGTTTGAGTAAGTTCTTGTTTCACCAGTTCGAATGATTTCTTGGCTTCCGTTGTCCACTTAACTCCTACTTCTCTTTTCAACATGTTTGTGATATTTCTTAGGAGTTCAGCAAGGTTAGGAATGAACCTTCTCAAAAATTTTATCGTTCCAATGAAATATTGCAGCTCCTTAATGTTTCTAGGATGGCTGATTTGTAGTATACCTTCAATCCTTTTGGAGTCTATTTTTATCCCTTCTTTCGAAATGATGTGGCCTAGGAGTTTACCTTCCTGAAGGCCAAACAATGTTTTCTTGGGATTCAAAGAGAGGCCATACTTCCTACATTTTTCAAAGACTTTTCTCAAGTGGACTAAGTGCTCTTCGTCAGTATTAGAATAGACAGTGATGTCATCAAGGTATATGACTATGAAGTAACCTATGTCTTCTGAAAAATCTATGTCCATGGCCCTTTGAAAAGTTTCCCCTGCATTCATTAGCCAAAAAGGAATTTTAACATACATGAATGTGCCCCAGGGTGTAGTGAAAGCAGTTTTGTGCTGATCACTTGGAAGTACTAGTACCTGATTGTAACATGAAAAGCCATCAAGAAATGATATCCTCTTAGAGCCAACTACCATTTGAAGTATGTGATCCATTTTAGGCAAGGGATAGTTATCTTTCAAGGAAGCCTTGCTCAAATTTCTGAAGTCAATTAAAAGCCTAATCTCCCTGGTCTTCCTCCTAACTGACACAAGGTTTGAAACCCATTCTGAGTACCTAAGAGGGACTATGATTCCAAAATTATACATATTTTTAATCTCTTTATCATTTAAAGGTACTAAGACATGGTTTATTCTTCTCAATTTTTTTTTGAATGGTTTCTGATTTTCCTTGAGAGGAATTTTATGTTGAATAATGCTTGTGTCATGGGACTTCAAGTCATATCCCCATGCAAACACATCCTTAAACTCTTTGAAAAGCTCAATATATTTCTTTTTTCTGTGAGGAGGAAGATTTTTGGATAGCTTGATCATTTTGGGTTCTCCTATGCTGCCTATGTTTCATTCTTCTACATCAGCCTCAGTGGTTTCCATTTTTGGCTTCCTAGCAACATAATTAAAATCAAACAACTCTTCTAATGGTGCAAGACCTCTTGGTAATGAATTATCTTTGCATTGTAAAACCTTAAGAAGGTATTTCTGATCTAAATCTTCAAACAATTCAGCCTCAAGAGGATCTTTTAGCATGTTTATATCAACAATACAAGGCAACTCTATTTTATGGGCTTGTTATTTAGCAAAACAATATTCTTGATGGATTGAGTCTGATTTTGACAATTCAAACTTAGTTTTAGGCTGCAAGAAGTCCTCAATCTGTTTTTCATTTTCTAATACTTGTTAATAATCAATGTTATCCGGAACTGTGGGTATGTACTTGACTTCTAGGGTGTATTGTACATTTGTATGAGGTGTTTGGCAAGAGCTAGCAACAATGACAAGTTCATTAGCAAGGGTGTTTTAAGATCTAGGAATGGAAGTAAGTTCATACTTCTAAATTTTTTTCAAGAGGTTTAAGGCAGCTTTCCTATATTCCCTTAGCCTAGGATTCTTTGCTAAATACTCACCTTTGATTTTCCGAATGATCAGCTCTGAATTTCCTTGGACAAAGATATTCTTAGCTCCTATTTTTTAAGAAAATGTAAATCAAGGAGGAGGGCTTCATACTCTGCAATATTATTTGTGCATTGAAAATCTAGTTTGTATGAGTGGCCTTCTTTTATGTTGTGGATCCAAACCCCGGCTCCTGAACTTGATTTTCCACAAGAGCCATCAAAGCTTATGTTCCAAAGTGTTTCAAGTTCAGATTCACCACTACGTTGTTGTTCGTGGCTGCTAGAGTTTGGGCTGTCAAGTTCTTCATTCAATGTTTGTTTTGACTGTTGTGGTAGGTCCAGTTCTTTCTCAATTCTATTTTCTTGTTCATCAATGTCTTCTTCATTATATAAAATGAATGAGTCAAGATCCGAATAGATGGAATAAAGAGGTGTGTTGTTTTTCCTTTCTTGGCTGCTAACCATAAACTTCATGTGTGATTCTTGGCACAATCTCCTTGTTTGGTTGAAAACAAGGATGGTAGCACAAGACATGTCAAGTTGGAGGTTCCCCTAAAGCTTGGCTCCCCATGATCTGGATAAAAGCATGCCATACTTGGAGGGAATGTCAGCTACTATTATGTCCATGACCAGACCCTTAGCGGGGATTTGTGCCAGATTGACACATAAATCCTTGATTAGGCCCAAACACTTTACTCTGCTTGAATCGAAAGAATACATGTCTTTGTAAGGTTTGGTTATTTCTAGGCCTAATATCTCCATCACTACCTTTGGCATGAGATTGTGAGAGGCACTAGAGTCTAGCATGGCATTATGTAAGATTTTATCATGTATGTTTAAGCTAACATAAAAAGGGGGAATGGCTCCTTCTTGGTATTTTCCCTCTACTTCGGGTCCAAACAATAGTTTTGGTTTGTCATCTGTCACGTTCAAAGTATCTGTGTCATTTCCTACATTTAAAGCTTTCAAGGCTTGATTCCTATATATATCTTGGGTCACCAGTTCAGTAAGGGGCATGCTCTCCCTCCAAACTAAACGGTGCTAGTGTATTTGGTATATTTACATCAGTTTTGTCACACATAGTCCTTTTAGCAATTTTGATTTGCTGAGTTTTATTACGATTGTTATTTAGAACAATTGTACTAGGGCCACTAGTGTAGAAATTTGCTGAATAATGAAGATTTATCCACCGAGATTATCCTGATCACATATCAATTCGAATTCATATGCAACACATAATCTCTTCCACTCAGATCATCACACATGCGGAAATAAAACAAATGGTATGCGATCAAAAGATCATCAAAACATCACACACATTACACAGTATGTATGGGGAAAGCTTATAGCTGAAAACCCCTCAGCTATTTTTTATATTATAATGGAGAGAACATGTAATAGTACATAGCACAATACTCCTCACAAGTACTCAGTACTATCTCATAAAGCTACACACAAACTAGCTTGGTTTTGAACAAGTCACAGGTTCAAAACACATCCACTAATTGCCTGCCTCTATTGCGCAATCAAGGCTGGTCTAATGAGAGATCCAAGGTTCGAATCTCCTTGGCTTGACAGCACAATCCTCATGGGAAATTTCCTCCAAGTGTGGTGCAAATCTCATGCACAACTAATGTCACAACTGATAGCTATCTCAACCCTTTCATCTACCTCTTTCATTGGTCTCCACTGAACTGTCCATGCACTGTAGTGAACTGATGTGCTCTTGAGTTGAATAATGAGTTAATAATTAGTGAATTAAATAATATTTAATTCACTCCACTCGTTACTAGTTGATTAGCTAGTTAAACTAATCTCAACTAGTTCAACTAAGTTAAACCGAACACAACTCCACCAACTGTCTCATCAACTCCACCAAACTTCTGCCACTGAAGTCCTAACCGAAGTCAACCATGCATGAGCTCACCAAACCCCTAGGAATAGCGTAATTCCTCTTTCAGATGCATGAGCCACTTCTGTAGCTCGAACTGAAGTGCTCCAAGAGAGTAAACTGAAGTTTAGAGTCCAAATATTATTAAGGGTAAATAATATTTGACTTTTCTATTTTAGGATAGGCAGTCTAAAAATAGACTTCGACCTAAATGTCTAAAAATAGAGGTCCATCTATTTTTACCAACATGACCAATACTCCAAGAATAGCATACTGCAACTCCCATACCATGCTCCATATGTCTAAAAATAGACATAGTCTAAAAATAGACTTTGCGCCAAAAATAGCCTGCGGGCCCACTTAGTGAAGGCGACTTCATTTCACTAAGCTCCATCATCTTGTTGCATTTTCAACACTCCCTATCAACAAGATATGGATTATCTGCAACCCCTATCCTGCCTCTGTGGAATTCGAACTTTCTCCTGGTGAGCGCCTTCGTCAAGATGTCAGCATCCCGATCCTCCATGGGAACATATGAAAGTAACATGATTCTCCGCTGAACACAATCTCTGATATGATGGTACCTGATGTCGATGTGTTTGGATCTATCATGAAATACTGGATTAGCCGAGAGTTTAATGCAACTCTGGTTATCACAATAAATCACTGTAGGCTCCAAGTGCAACTCGAACAATCCAACGAGGATCTTCCTCATCCAAATAGCCTCGCATGCAGCCAAACTTGCTGCCATGTACTCGGCCTCTGCTGAAATGAGTGCCACAGATCTCTGCTTCCTGCTGTACCAGGAAAATGCTGTCGACCCAATGCTCAAAACTCCTCCAGATGTGCTCTTTCGGTCCGTTGGGCTCCCTGCCCAATCTGCATCAGTGAAGCCGAAAAGCTTCACTCCATCCTCCTGTCTGTACCATAGACCATATCCCGATGTGCCACTAAGATAACACAATACATGCTTGCCTGCCTTCCAGAAGAGCTTGGTAGGCTTAATCATAGCTTGCGAAAGCTGGTTAACTGCATAGCATATATCGGGTCGTGTATTGACCAGATACATAAGCGATTCCACCAACTGTCAATAGACAGTGGCATCCACTACCTCCGCTGAAGTAGCATCCTCCTTCCTCCAACCACCAGGAAGAGGAGTGTCAACAGGCTTGCAGCCATGCATGTTGAACCTCTCCAGAATCTCCCGAGCATACTTTCCCTAAGAAACAAACAGTCCTCCACTGCGCTGCCAAATCTCCAATCCCAGGAAATAATGAAGGATGCCCAAGTCCTTCATCTCAAACTCTCGTGCAAGATCCTCCTTGCATGAAAGTATTGGCTGTACCATCACCCGTCAAAATCAGACTACCCACATACAAGACAATGATCGAAACTTCCCTCCACCACAATCAACAAAGTTAGGATCTGCCTCACTCTTGGAAAATCCAAGCCCGGTGAAATAACTGTCAATCCGTGTACCAAGCACGAGGTGCTTGCTTCAGCCCGTACAGTGCTCTCTTGAGTCGGCACACATGCGACTCACTGCTGAAGATCTCGAAACCTTCAGGCTACTCTATGTACACCTCCTCCTCAATGACTCCGTTGAGGAACATAGTCTTCACATGCATCTGATGGATGTGCCATCCCATCTGCGCTGAGAGAGCAAGGATCGTCCGTATGGAAGAGTACCTTGCGACAGGTGAAAAGGTCTCCTCATAATCGATCCCCTCAATCCGTGAGAAGCCACGGGTGACAAATCTCACCTTTTACTCCTCCACACTCCCGTCAGCCGCCTGCTTCACTTTGTAGATCCATTGCGAACCCACCACTGATTTCCCCTCCGGTCTTGGGACAATCTCCCATGCACTGTTTCTGATGATCGAATCATATTCTTCGATCATGGCATCTACCCATGCGGGTTCCTCCACAGCTTCCTCAAAAGAGGATGGCTCCGTCATGACACATTGACTCACAAGAGCCATGTATCCAGTGTACCGATCCGGTGACTGCCTCTGTCTGCGCTGTGCTGTAGGTGGTCCTACAACCTTCTCTGCATCTCGAGCCAGTCGCTCAGCTTCTGTAGTGCGCATGCGCCCTCTGATGGTTGGCGCCGCATGGGTGGTTTCTTCCACCTCCTGAACTTCCTCTTGTGGCTGATCCACATCCGGAAGCTCCTCCTTAGGAACTAACAGCTCCTCATCTGCATGCAAGTGTAGCTCCCTCTCAAGCGAACACTGCATGGCTTTCTCCTCCCGAAATTTTATATCCCGTCGCACAACAGTCTTGCGACTGTCTGGCACATACACCCGATAGTTGTGAGGTGTATCAGTGTACCCCACAAATATTCCAACTTCAGCAGTTGGATCCAGCTTCCTTCTTGCATCCTTCGTCACATGCATGTAGACAAAAGATCCGAAAATCCGCAAATGGGAAATATCAGGCCTCTTGCCAGAATAAGCCTCCTCTGGTGTACTCATGCCAAGAACCTTGTGAGGACAACGGTTCTGCACATACACTGCTGTATTGCATGCCTCACCCCACAAGTGAAGGGGTAGGCCCTGATCATGCAACATCGCCCGTGCAGCACCCACGATCGTTCTGTTCTTCCGCTCAGCCACCCCGTTCTGCTGTGGGTTATGGGGTGCGATGAGCTCTCTCCGAATCCCTTCTGCGCTGCAGAACTCCTTAAATTCAGCCGAGATGAATTCACCACCGTTATCACTCCTTAGAGCAATCACCTTCTTCCCCGACTCCTTCTCGACCAGTGCTTTAAACTCACAGAACTTCGCGAATGTATCGCTCTTCTTCTGCATGAAGAAGATCCAAAACTTTCGAGAGAAATCATCAACAAAGATCACATAATACTTGTGCTTTGCTGTCGAAGCAACTGAGAAAGGACCACACACGTCTGTGTGAACTCTCTCAAGGATCGTCGTGGCGTGACTATCCTTCTCGTGAAAGGTGGTTTTCACATACTTCCCTAAAGTACACCCCTTGCACTGATCTGACTGCGCAAGAGTGCCCTTAGGAAGCCCAGTAGAAATCTGCTGCAGAATCTTCAAAGCTCCATGGTGAAGGTGGCCCAATCTCCTATGCCACAGTTCGCCCTCATCATCCCGGCTCACCACTTCTCCCGCCTTGCATGCCATTGCTGCGCAGCCATCTACTTGCAACTGATAAAGGTTCTTGACTTGAACCCCTATCTTCCGGGTCTCACCAGTAGTCTTACTACGCAGGAAGGCTTTTCCTTCGCTGAAGACCACATCATACCCCTTGTCTTCCAACATCGCCACAGAGATCAGGTTCTTCATCAATCTTGGAACATGCAAAACTTCCTTCAATATGAAAGGTTTACCAGACTCCCTCTCAAAGGAAATGGTACCGATACCAGTCGCATTGTATCTACCATCATCGCCCATCTCGATGTGCACTCCAAGATCTTTTTCCTCCAGATCTGAAAACAGATCTCGATCTCCCGTCATGTGGAATGACGCACCACTGTCCAAGAACCACACTGATCCCGCCACACTTGAAACCAAGCATGCGATCAGCGAAAATTCAAGCTCGAACTGCGAGGCCAAAGCCTCTCCATCTGCAGATCTTCCCGCTTGCTTGTTTTTCTTCTTCTGCGGACAATTTGTGGCATAATGTCCGTGCTGGTGACAGTGAAAACACTTCACCTTAGACATGTCTTGCTTCTTTCCCTTAGCACCGGAATGAGAAGTTTTCTTGCTCTTCCCCTTCTTTGCTTTGGCAGCCAAAGTGCAATTTTCTTCATCAGATACCTTTGATGAAGATCCATCCCTGGTAGTCCTCGTTATCTCCTCCTGCATGAGATCCGCCCAAAGGCGCTCCCATCCCGGCAACTTCTCCCGACCATTGACACTATCTTGATATGAATGCCAAGCCTTCGGAAGACCAAGGAGAGCCAGGTCTACCATGTCCTCATCTTCGACAGTCACCCCCACACTTCCCAGCTCATCTCTGCATTGAGTGAACTTCGTGAGGTATTTGGCGATACTGTCGCCTTTCTCCATCTTGATGTTCCTGAGCTTATCTTTGAGCGCCAGCTTCCTTTGGTCACTCTTACTCTGGAATAGATCCGTCAACGCTTTCCACATTAAATATGGAGTAGCCTTTCCATGCAGGCTGGATACAATATGATCCTTGACGCCCTCCAACAGGATCCTTCGACATTTCGCCATCTTCTTTTGCCATGCATCGACTTCAGCAGGATCAGTGGGCTTTTGGACATCCGTATCTACGAAATCCTTCAGACCATTATCTTCTAATACTGCCTCCATGCGATCCTTCCATGCAACATAATTCGAACTGCCTTCAAGAGCATATTCGAGTCGCAAACCGTTGAAAGACATTTTCAACTCCGACACCAAGAAAACAAACTGCTGCAAAATTCGAATTCCAACTCAAAGCTCAACCGCTCTTGATCTGTGAGAACAAATTATTTCTAGCACAGAGATCGACTGCAGGGGCATTTACTGGATGTATCACCTTTCAAAGGAAAGGATGGATCCAGAGGCTACCTGGCCCGCATGCAGACTCTGTCTACCGAAATAAGTTTGCAATCACTGTGATGATCAATCTTTGCTCCGATACCATGTATAAATTTGCTGAATAATGAAGATTTATCCACCGAGATTATCCCGATCACATACTAATTCGAATTCATATGCAACACATAATCTCTTCTACTCAGATCATCACACATGCGGAAATAAAACAAGCGGTATGCGATCAAAAGATCATCAAAACATCACACACATTACACAGTATGTATGGGGAAAGCTTATAGCTGAAAACCCCTCAGCTATTCTGTATATTATAATGGAGAGAACATGTAACAATACATAGCACAATACTCCTCACAAGTACTCAGTACTATCTCATAAAGCTACACACAAACTAGCTTGGTCTTGAACAAGTCACAGGTTCAAAACACATCCACTAATTGCCTGCCTCTATTGCGCAATCAAGGCTGGTATAATGAGAGATCCAAGGTTCGAATCTCCTTGGCTTGACAGCGCAATCCTCATGGGAAATTCCTCCAAGTGTGGTGCAAATCTCATGCACAACTAATGTCACAACTGATAGCTATCTCAACCCTTTCATCTACCTCTTTCACTGGTCTCCACTGAACTGTACATGCACTGTAGTGAACTGATGTGTTCTTGAGTTGAAAAATGAGTTAATAATTAGTGAATTAAATAATATTTAATTCACTCCACTCATTACTAGTTGATTAGCTAGTTAAACTAATCTCAACTAGTTCAACTAAGTTAAACCGAACACAACTCCACCAACTGTCTCATCAACTCCACCAAACTTTTGCCACTGAAGTTCTAACTGAAGTCAACCATGCATGAGCTCACCAAACCCCTAGGAATATCATAATACCTCTGTCAGATGCATGAGCCACTTCTGTAGCTCGAACTGAAGTGCTCCAAGAGAGTAAACTGAAGTTTAGAGTCCAAATATTATTAAGGGTAAATAATATTTGACTTTTCTATTTTTAGGATTGGCAGTCTAAAAATAGACTCGACCTAAATGTCTAAAAATAGAGGTCCATCTATTTTTACCAACATGAACAATACTCCAAGAATAGCATACTGCAACTCCCAGGCCATGCTCCATATGTCTAAAAATAGACATAGTCTAAAAATAGACTTTGCGCCAAAAATAGCCTGCGGGCCCACTTAGTGAAGGCGACTTCATTTCACTAAGCTCCATCATCTTGCTGCATTTTCAACAACTAGTTGATGTACTAGGGAAGCTTAGGTCATCATTTGATTGGATGGTTTTGTCTTTGTTTTGATCAGATTTTTTAGCCATGGTGATGGTGTTTTCTGTTGTTTTCTTAAGAATGTTTTCAAGGGTTTTTTCTAACAGCAGTTTCTAGTTTATTTTCTTGGAGATACCTTGGTTATTTTTGCTCCTAAGGTAATATTTCCTATGGATTTCCATTATGGCATTTTCAAATACCAATTTTTAATCTTCAGAATCCTCATAGTTTTTTTTAGTTTGATCTGAGGAAAAGAAACCTTTTCTTCTATAGTGAGAAAAACATCACTTTCATTACCAGAACCTATTAAGTTTACATGGCTTTCTTCAGGTTCTTCAGACTCTCTTCCCTCTTCATCTACATAATTGTCTTGGAAAGGGGGTCTAATTTGTTGGTCATTGTCTCTTGGTTTGTTTTGGGGAGGGTTTCTTTTGAAGTTTGAATTCCTATTTTTGTTTTGGGGATTTTCTTGGTTTTCCCTAGGAGGTGTTCTTTCACTCAAGTTTATCCTTTCCATCATTCTTTCCATTACCCTCAATAATAGTCAATTTTGGCATGAGATGAGGAGGTTGAGGTCATAGTTTCATATTTGTAAGTGACTCTCTTTTCTGACCTCATCCTAGCTCTCTTTTCAATCAGTTTGGCCTCTACATGCACAACTCCCCTTTGCATATCTTCTAAATTTAGGGGATCTCTCTCTCTTAATTGATAGGCCATTTCTAGATCAAAACCTTCCAGAAATTTTGATAAAGCGAAGCCTTGTGGGGGTTTCATGTTTGGTGGTAGGGCATTGTAAACTCTATTGAACCTGGTGCAATAGTCTTGGACACTTTCCTCGACATTTCTCTTAAGGTTGTTATATTCTGAGAGGATCTGGAGAGGGTTTTTCTTGATTTCCCACTTGTTTATAAATGTCTGGTAAAGGGAGGGGAGATCATGTATGCTGTTAGGAGTCAAGATTTTGAACCATTTCTTAGCTTCTATTCCTAAGATTTGTGCAAAAATCCTCATTTTTATGGTTTCCTCTTCTAATTCCATGTAATCAAAGGCATCATTTATCCTATCTACATGCTGTTGAGAAGTAGTAGATTCAGCTCTAGTAAAGTGAGGGATTTTGGATTGGAAGTAATTTGGAAAATATAACAAAGGTTGTGGCAGTGCCTGTTACACAATAATTTGTCACCGTCCCTGTACTCCCTGTTCCTTGATCGTGGAGGACCCATACAATGACCCTTGTGTACTTTCCAAGCATGGAATACATACCCCTAAACCACATTTTGCCTGCAATTCATCTCCCTTTACAATTTTTTTGAAATTTCCTTGTAAAAACCTGGTTTTCAAGGTCGGCGCTTTCACTCAGTGTCTGACCCGCGCCGATAGCGAAATTTACACTAAGGCTCGTGCCGATCGATGTTCTGTCTTAATGTTGGACCCGTGCTGATCCTGTTTTGGAAATTTTTTTAAAATAGAAAGGAAGCTTCCGCGATTAGAAGCTTCGTGAGGCAGCGAGCTGGAATTTTGTTACGAGGATATGGCCGAGGAATTCCCCTTTGGGCTTCTTGTTACCAAGAAATAGGAACTACTCCAAAGGATAAGCTCTTTCCCCATCATTCGAGGGCCCATAACCTCCTCCTCCATTTTTATATAAGGAGATATCCTTAAGCTCTACAGTATTAGTTAGCAATCATAGAGAAGAAGCAATCATAGCTTTGGGAGAATAGTGCAGAGTGTGATTGTTTGTGTGTGTTGAGAACATATTGAGATCTTGAACCTTTATTCATGAGGGTGTGGAAAATGTGCTTGGATACAGACCTGCTGAAGGAGAGCCTCAACATCAAGGTTTGGTTCTAAACTCCCCTTGTCTTTATCATAATAAAATGCATCTGATGTTTATCTTCCACTCTTGTTTACATTTATAATGAGATTTCTAGCATTCCTTGATCAGTTAGATAAGTGTTAATTGTTTTATGTTTGTCATGGTTTTATGCTTGTCGTGGTGTCTTGACTGTTTTTACAGGTAATCAAACGTTGGTAGTAGTGTGTATTGAGCTTGAGAAGAGCGACAGATCAAGAAGCTTCGACAGAAAAAGACAACATAGCATCAGGACAAGGTAGGTCATCTTCCTTGCTCTGAATTTCATTTACAATCTAGGAAGGTAGACGTTAGTATGTTCCCGTAGTTGCTAGACCCACCCTAGGGCTAGAGGGATCGCCTCTGTCCGCAGAGGGAATTTACTTGGACAACAGTGCCAGGGGCCATACCATGCTGCCATGATGGGAGGGAAAGTGATCCAAGGAGGATTTACAAGGGGAGGGTTTGAGAGAGGAGGTGGAGGATGAAGTAGAGTGGTTTGCACAGTGGATGTGTGGATGGGGGTAGTAGAGGTACTTGGACCTGCAAACTAATTTTGAGCAGACTTGGGATGAAAAGAGCTAAAGTGATGGAGAAGCTGAAAGTCAGGAGGAGTGGAAGGAGAGGCTTCTCTACTAGAACTCTGCTGCAAATCTATGGGTTCAAGGTCAGTCTGGTCAATCCCACTTTGTGACTTGGTTCGGAAAAGGTTTCTTGTATGATGTAAGTCAAACTGGGGATCTTGCAAGGCTATGAGATGTTCAGGGACATAAATTTCTCTATGAATGGTCCTAATAGTAGTTGAGTATTCAGTTAGAAGTTTGCCACAAAATATTTTCTGGGTCATCAACTCTGGTAGGGGGATTTGGGTCTGTGTGAGATCTGGTACTGATCCTTTATGAAGCCAGATTTCAAACTCAAAGTATAGAAAGGCTAAAAGTTTATGATTGTTTTTAGAAGGTTGTCCTCTCTTAGTGTTGCTAAACTCACATAGTGCATGACTAGGCCTCTAAACTTATCAAGGCTGATTTGACACAAGCCTAAGGAATACTATGAGCACTAGTAAAGTTAGAAGGACTACTAAAGGCTAGTGGAGTCACCAGGTGGATGGTTTTTTCTATTTTAAGGATATGTGTTTATGATCCACCACCAATAACTGACAAAAAACCAATCTAGGGATGTTTTGGGGTTTTATGAGTTTTTTTATGTAGCCCTAAGGTTTCTATGAGTGTCCTCCAGTTAAGCCATCATTTGCTAGGATGGTGAAACAATCAGATTCTACTCTTTGGCTAATAGTTTGAGTTTTCTATGATTTGATAAGGGTTTCTAAAGTTCTAAGGAGTAATTATATTGTCACTAACTCAGAAGGTCCCACCGTGATCACCACTATGTTAGCTTCCCATGATTTGACAAATTGGCAAGACCAAATGCACAGGGTAACATCAAACCAATCTTTGGAGTCCTAGGACCCAGCCTTCCTGGACTCAGAGAAGGCTCTCTCTATTCTGTGCAAAGGATGTGAATTTGTTTGCTTTTAAGTTTTGATTTTAGGCTAGTTGTTAAGTTTAGGATTTGTTTGTTGTTTTTGGTTGGGTAGATTGTCAAGAGAAATATGTAGAATAAGAGAGGATAAATCCATTGGGCTATGGGGTCTGCAAGGGTCTTTGAGACAATGTAAAAATGAGTCAAGGGTAATTCAAAGGAAAATTTGACAAGGCCAAATGGATGTAAGTAGGTTTGAGGAGAATGAAATAAACATGGAGTTGTGTAAATAGTGAGTTAATGGGCAATTCATGATCCTTTAACAAACTAGTAAACAAGAAAAATCCTACGGAAGGATTCTTCAATATCAACTAGGCTAAACAACTCTTAAAAGAAACAGATAAGTACGCTAAGAGAGCAATGAAGAATTCTCTGAAACTTGCTTGCAAACAAATAGAAATTTAACATAACATATTAGTAATACTAAAGAGCATTTAAGAATTCTTTTAGCAAAACTTTGAAGAAGAAAACATAGAAATCAAGGAAGCAGGCAGAAGTAGGGTGTCAAGAGGACAAATCCTATTCTCTATTTATGCTCTATGACTAAATGAACCATAAACAAAATGAATAACTGAAGAAAAAAAACATAAAGATGGAATAAATCACCATCTAACCAAGCTTAATGAATACTAAGAGTGAAATTAATCCACAAATGCATTGTCCAAAGCCATCATCAAGCACCAAAGCCAATTTCTATCAATCTCAACGTTCGTATATTACTCTCAAAAACATCCAATATTACAAATGAGGTCTCAATGCTCTATTTATCCAGCAAATGAGGAGGTGAAGCTAAGTTAGGTCTTGTGTATTATTTATTACAGAGTTAATGAGTTTTTGACCTTTGAGACCATGCAAGGCCCAAGGCAAAAATATATGAAGGTGTTTCTCTGAAATAATAACTCCTATCTTAACTTCTGAGTTGATATATGTGAAAAGCTTGACTTTAAAGATTTTTAATAACTTTGCAATAACTTTTGGTAGATAGAAAAATATCTCTGACTGTGTGTAATAACTGTTTGATGCTTTATGGACAAAAAACATGTTGCAGGTGGCAGAATATCTTTGAAGAAGTAATTGCCTCAGTGGACTTGATCTTTCGAATGTGCTCTTGTGTCTAATTTGCCTCTATTTATCATTAAACTCTGTTTAGGCCTCAAAACTTTGGATTTGCCTCTTAACTCTCTGTTTTACTATCCTTTCTCTTTATTCTACCTTTTTCCAAGCTTTATGACTTAATCTCTTTGTTCAACCCTTTGACCTTCTGTTTTTAACCATTTAATCCTTTAACGTTTATCTTTCTGTCTTCACTTTCTTTAAAATATGCTTTGTTACAGTCCATTGACTGCCTTTCCTCTCACTGTGTTCTTTGTTTGTGTATGTCTCCTGTGCAAGGATACATTATTCGTGGGTAGAGGGTTAAAATACCATCTATAACCATGTTTTATCGATGTTTTAAGCTTGAAATAGGGCCTCTGGCCTCTTTTAATGGGACAAACCCTCGGGATCTTCACCTAGAGCATTTATTCAATTGTTTTTTGACCTTCAGAGTGCATTTCATGCATCTCCACCATTAAACCTGCACATCGAAACAAATAATTAGCTTTAAAACCATGTGGGGAGGGCTTACTAATTTTTCTGAGGTTTTCGGGCGTTTATAGGGGAAAAAATTGCAAATTGGAGGCTTGGTTCCGTAGGCAGAACTTGCGGGAAGTTCAAATGGAGGGGAGGTTTTGAATAAGGGCGTGAAATGGAGGAGCGGTTTTCGGAAAACCGGGAGCGATTTTCGCATAGCAGTGGGGGAGGAAACATGTTTTTGGGGTTGGCGTGCAATATGGTTTAGAGGATGACCCGTGGCAGGCGAAACCGCCCATATCGCAAGGGTTAAAGAACATTATCCCCGATGCTTTTTAATTTGTGATATGCAATTTTGGACTTCGGATCTCTAGGAGTGAGATCGATGGTGGTCGTAAAGGTGGGTAGGTGCGAAGGGTGGAGCCCTGGGACAAGTGGCACGATCTTGTTGGGGTGCGAAGTTCAATGGAGAGTGGGCCCAACATCAAGTTTTAAAGTGGGGCGCGTAGCTTATGGCAGGGTTATACGAAGATGGGGTTTGAAATGCGTGCGGGCTAGGGCTTAAGGGAAAGGAGCCCGAGTTTAAAATAGGAGCGGGATTTTTAACGTTTATGGAGGTAAAATCAATAAAGCGAGGGCTTTAAAGTTTATAAAGCGGTTGGATTAAAACATAAGGGTCGGGTTTTATCAATAAACAAGGTTTATTAATATAAAGCAAAAGGGTCCCGATAGGTCAAAATTAACTTTAAAAACAAATGCAAAAAGGGACTTTTTTGCATTGTTTTGGTCTAAATAAAAGATGATAAAGGTGGAGATTTTGAAGGTTTTTGAAGGGAAAAATGGGTTTTTTAAGGGGAAATGAGTGAACAAGGGTTGGGGTAAGGAAAAGGGTGAAAATGAGGTAACAAAACCCAAAATGAATTTATTTAAGAGCAGCAAGGTAAAATGGGAAAGCAGAGATGAAATATAGAAAAATTGGTTGATTTAGGATAATGAAGGCAGTGAGATTTCTAAAACTAAACAATATTCATGAATCTTGTTTTTAGAAACCCAGGACAAATATTTAGTCATCTACAAAATAACAAAAATTACTGATGACTAACAAGTGCCTTGGTTTCCTCCTTGCTTATTTTGCTTCTTCTTCGTCCTCTTTTTCTTCTTCTTAGCTTCCTAGTTACTAGAATCCAAACTTTCACCAGGAGAAGAGGAAGAAAGAGGTGAATAAACAAGCGAAGAAGGCGAGGGGTCAACATGTGGTTGACATTGTTCAGGTGGAGGCGAACTTGGTTGAGAAGCATTTTTGACATTTGGAACCATGGGGGTTGAAAATAACCAAACTGGAAAACCAATGGTTAATCCTGGAAGGGACAACGTTGCCATATAGGGAGTGCCAACATTTCCAAAAGAAGGAAAAGGGTCAGGATTCCCATCTGAGGGGATTCCTTGATTGGTAAACTCAGGAACTGTTGCCATTGGGCTCAACCTAATATCTACTAAGGATTCGTCCACAAGTAAAATGTTTCGTGGACAATAAATTTTAGAATTAAACAAAATAAATAAAAAAGGGGTAAATCTAGGAAAAATGGTTTACCAAGTATTCGTGAACTGCAATATGCACCTTGGTGAACAAATGACTTGAGGTACAACAACCAATCTCCTCGAATGTTGCGTTCGGTGTATCACATCTACAAGGCGGCCGACTCAGTTACCAATGGCAGGTTTGCAACCTAGTGGGTCTCCTAAATATACGCGACGACACATGGGATTTCAGTCCATAGTAGTGCTTTCTAGGGTGTAATCGTTTGATGAGAGCGTCCCCATATAATTACCATATGTGGAGCATTGTCCTATATAATTTCATACGTGGGATGGAATATCACCGCCGAAATGCAACACAGGCTGTTAGCGAAAACTGCTATTGTTAACGACGTCAGGACACGTCTCTAGCCTAGACCTCTAGACATTTGCGTTAATTCTGAATGATCCTTAGGTTAATTGAGGTTCATTTTAATGTTGTTTTTAGAAACAACTAAATGAGAAAATGATTCTTTCGTTTTCAATGAAAGGTAAACTAATAAGGGAAGAGATCGTAAAGAGTGATGCATCAAACAAAATGCAGCAAGTTAAATGCCCCTTGACTAGATTTCACAAAAATTAAAGACAATTTCACTTTCACTATCCAAAATGCAACTCATTCAAAAGTAAAATGATTTCGACTTCTGCTAAGATGCATTTAAATTGATTTTTTTTTCTGCTTTGAATGATGAAATGCAACCGATGCAATTAATACACCTAAAAAGTTTTCACTTATTGAAAAAATGTAATCTATTTTCAATAACAAAATTTCAAAAAATGTCCTTTCAATGTGAGTGATCTCACGCATTTAATGAAAAGTAATTCTTGAAATGAAAACTAAACATATGCAAAACCAAATTTCTTTAAACAAGCACAAAGTTCGCTACTGTCCTACAACAGAGAATCAATATTTCTTGATTGATACAAGCAGTAAACAAAGATTTTAATTGACTTGCAACAACAAGACTCAACTAAACATAAACTTTACCACTTAAACCAAAAGACTAATTTGCACTTTTCAAAGAGAATGCAAGCACTCAAAGCAAGAAATAATGCAATCAAAGAAAATAAAATGTATAGGATCAAGATGCATTAAGGGTTTTCTAAAAGAGACCCAAAAATTCTCTATTTTCTAAGACTAGCGCGGTCCACCAGTGGACACCATTGGTCTGCAACGCGACTATTCCAGCAAAATACAGTGCTGTAGCATGATTGTATCTATTAAAAAGTGTGTTGAGCAAGGAAAATGTTGAATATTGAAACAAGAAACAGTGAAGGAGGCATCCTGAAACATCATTCCTGATCCTAGTTGGAAAGTGATCACCTAAACTAGGTGGGGCCCACACAGGCGATTTTTGTCGCAAAGTCTATTTTTAGACTATGTCTATTTTTAGACATGTCAATCATATTATATGAGTTGCAGGATGCTATTTGTGGATGGTTGGTCAAGTTGGAAAAATAGATGGACGTTTATTTTTAGACATATTGGGCGGAATCTATTTTTAGATTGCCAGTCTAAAAATAGATATGTCGAATATTATTAGCTCTTAATAATATTTGGACTATAAACATTATCTTATTCTCTTGGAGCACTTCAGTTAAGTGCACAGATGTGGCACAGGAGCTGACAGAAGGAATTACGCTATTCCTGAGGGTTAAGTGGAGCTATTGCATGGAGACTTCGGTTAGAACTCATGTGAGAGAGTTTGGTGGAGTTGATTGAGGAAGTTAATGGAGTTGTGTTCAGTTTAACTAATCTAAACACAGTTGAGATAGTTGTATCTAGTCTAACTGATTGATACACTAGTGAGAGTGGTGTGAATTAATTAATAATTAATTCACTAAATATTAACTCATTAATCAACTGAAGGATACATCAGTTAACTACAGTGCATGGACAGTTCAGTGGAGACTAGTGGAGAGGTAGGTGAAAGAGCAAGTGTGACTATCAGTTGTGACTATAGTGTTACATGAGTTTGCACCACACATTGGTTGGAGATGCCTATGAAGATTGCATGAGCAAGGTTGGGGAAATTCAAACTCATCCAGAGCCATTCTTTAACAGGGATTGCGCAGTAGAGGCAGGCTAGCAGGTGGCAGAGATTGGAGCATGTATTTTGCTAGATCGGACCTGATTAGTGTGTAGCAATTGGAGATTGTACTGAGAGATTGTGAGGAGCTTTGTATAATGATTGTTACAAGAACTCTATGACATATAATATACATATAGTTGGGGGTTTTTAGCTTTAAGCTTTCCCATAAAATACTGTTTTCATATGTGTGAATGTTTATGGTTTTAACGTGCGCATGCGATTGTTTTTATTTCCGCAATTAATGATCACTGGTAGAAGAGATTCTGTATTGTGCATGAAGTTAAAATAGTGTGTGATCAGGAGAATCTCGGATGTATAACATATCAGTTATATAATTTCTATAGAAAAGAGGGATAAAACAAGTAATATATGAAGAAATACATTAGACTTGATACCTTAGAACATTTTCAAGCCAGAATACAGACTAAAAAATCAAGCCAAACAAGTGGTTGGTCAAACTAAGTGTGAAGACAAAACACAAGAAGAGTGTGAAAATGGTGTAAAATCCCCAACGAAGTAGTGAATTTGTTATACAGGCAAATCCCTTCTTCGGAAAGAAGCAATCCATCTAGCCCAATGAGTGGGTATAGTACCAACCGTGACAAAGAATACAAGCTTTCCTAGTTTAACATTGAAGTAATACGAGAGAGGGAGATGGCCTACCTCAATCCTTATGCAGTCATTTCCTAAATGTCAATATTGATCCTTTCTCTTTCAAGCTCATTCCTCATTATGCCTTCTACGTCTGAATACCTTTAAAGAAGATCACATGACAAAAGACGAAAGATACATAGCATATATATATTTCAATTAAAACCACATGAAAGATGAAGGAGTATCATTCTAAACCAATTAATATTAATAGATTCAAGGGAAGAAAAACATACTTTGTATTATTAAATGAGCAAAGGGAAGCTTACAACTGGTGCCTTGATGTTGAAGGCCTCCTTAGGAGTGGAAATCCAAGTCCAAGCCTAGTATTTCAATCTCTTCTCCTTCTTCACCAAATCAACAACATCTAGGCACAATCAAGAAGAAGAATGGCAACCAACAATGACCAACCAAGAATCACTAGCATGGAGCTCTTTTATAATAGAGCTGGAGAGGTTATGTATCCACTAATGAGGGGGAAAGTCCTTATCTCAAAGGGGAAAATATTTGGAGATAAGATCAAGGATAAAAAAATGGGATTATTTGACCATATCCTAAACCAAAAAGTACCATAACTTTGTTCTCGAGAATTCTATATATCGAAGCTTCTACTCCATTTTTGGGAGAACTTGCGTAAAGAGGACCAACGCGACTTTACTGTTGAATTCCTGCACTGGAAGCACTGTTCATAGGTTAGGGACAGAGTGAAAAGCATGAGGCTATTAAGGGAAGAACCGCGCTGGGCTTGTAAAATAAGTTTTTTTTACAAGATTTTATAGAAAATCTTCAATGCATTTCTCTTTTAAGTCTTCGGGGAAATCTCAAGAATGTTATCTAGGATGAACAAGTTAATACATCTTTTGTTGCTTTGCAACATTTGTGACATGAGCGACACAAAAGATGACACTTAGGACCAGGACTGAGGAATGCGACAAAATACTATGTAATAATATTTTTTTCCCTAGCTTCTATGAAAGAGCTCTCATTAGTCATATTCGACTCAAAGAAGTTGCACCATATTTATCTCCTAATTTTGTGATTTGTGACTCATTTCAGTGAATGAAATGTTACAAGTTATGCCATTTGTTGTGTTTGTTATGGCATTTGCTAAAAATTTCCCCTCTTTCATGGATGTGTGGATGTGACCTTTATAAGTATGGCCATTTCCTCAACAAAGAGAGTTAAGGCTTCGATAAAATTTACCAACTTCATCAAGGAGGAAGAAGCAACCCCCAAACTAAAAATCTTGGTTGGAGGCCCAAAGAGAAAAGCATTACTGTGTGTTGACCATATCTTGGTTGGGAAGTTTATGGGGTTGTAGCTAAGTCTCAACACCCTAGCATCCTAGATTAAGAAAGATATTGGACTTCCTATATGAGTACAAGCTAGCATCCTATTTTACTGTAGGGATTTTTTGGGTTTTTTTTCCTAGTTCAAAGAGGATAAAGACTTTGTATTTATAAGTGCCCCTTATTTTCCAGGGACGATATCTAAATTGGTGTTCTTGAGACTTCGTTCCAAAGGGAGAGACACCTTCAAGTAAGAAATACAATTGTGGCAATAGTGTTAGCAGAAATTTAAATTTTTGAGTTGGAAGTTAGGTACATCCCTAAAAACACTTTTGATAATACAAATTAATCACAAATCCCCATTCATTAAATAAAAATAACATTGTATATATATATATATATATATATCAAAATAATATTTAAAAAAATTATAATAAAAAATTTGGGTTTAAAAAAACTTAAATAAAAATAAAAATAATGAAAATAAACATTCAAAAAAAAAAATTGAAATTGAAAAATTGTAAACAAACCCAATCCTTTGAATATATTTTATAACCATAGGGGGTTTGGGGTGATGTCAGGCATCACCCTTGACCCCTCGATGGCCATGAGAGATCATAGGTGATGTTTGGGATTGCTTTGAATACAATGGTTGTAAAATGACCATTATATTAGGGGGTGTCATGGCCCCACGTTGTGATGCCTTAAGACCACTGTGGGCATTGTGCGACACCAACAAGATTTCACTTTGAGTTAAACTAATTTCACCAGACTATGCCTAACACAACACTTAGCCAATTTTTCATTAAGTGTTCTTACGTTCAATTATGCAACGGAAATAAACTTCATTGAAATATATAATTATGCGATAACATCAACTTCAACATAAAGTGAGATAAACATAAAACATTACAACAATATGATATCTCAATTTAAATAATAAACACAACTCTACGATGGGAGGGGGAAACTTACCAAATAGTTCACCCTTGCTTTTATTAAATTGTTCCAAATGATATACAATAATATTTTACAAGTATAATGGTGTTCCAACTGCTTGAATTGAACCAGGAAACTCGTCTACCCAATCTCCCTAGTCGTGCAACTACCTTCTGCACTTTCAACCTTCCAAAAAAACCCAAAATATTTGCCCCAAATAGAAAACCAACAAAGTTTCCCAAGTCATATGGCTCATTGGGTGAGCCTCACCTTGTGTGACACTCTTTTCTTTTTGTGTTCTCCTTGCGTTGTGCGACATGCCTTAGTTTTTTCGATCTCGCAAACTCGCCCCTTCTTGTGCGACATGTTTCTGCAATCCTCCTTTTCTTGGTCAAACTTGTTTGGTTATGCCCTTCATCGAAATCCTCATATCCAATATATACCCATCCTTTCCCTTTCCTTTTACATGGGTGAATGCCCCTTATATTACTTGATCTGACCCTTCAATTTTGTGGATGCCTCATACTGAGCGGGTGCACCACTGGGCCAACCTGCTTGTGAGTGTGCGGGCACCCCTCGCTGGGCAGGTGCCTCCCTGGGCCGACCAACCTATGGGTTGTGTTGGTGCCCCATTTTGGATGGGGACGCCCCTGTTGTATGCTTCACTCTACCACTCATCGTCGTAATGTCGTGTCATTCACTCCATGTCATGTTGCCCCTAAAATTTCTCATCGTGCCCCCATGTGCTATGCCTGTGCTATGCCTTTCCTATTGTGATCTCTTGGTTTCCTTTCCCGCTACATCCTGCCCATCGCGGTGCCCAAGTGACCCACCTTAGGTGTGGGTGTGCCAGTAGGCACAATCTTGCTGAGTTGGGTTTCCATCGTTTTGTGAGTGCGCGCTCCCCATCACGCGCCCTCCGTTATGCCATGTTGTGTGGGCGGGCACACCCCTCGTGACGTGCTCTTTATGTCTCGCCTAACGCCCTGCCTTAGTGCGATTCCACCCAGGGCGCACACTCCTCTAACTCATGTACACTACCCCTATGTGGACCTGGGTGCCCCTCCTCGATGTGGGTGTGCTCTTTGTGCCTCCAAGACCATTTTTCGCTACTCCATGTGTTTGTAGGCCGTTATGGGAACCTATTGGCTTTAGTTCCAACTAGAGGCCCTAACATACTCCCCCAACTTAAAAAGGTTGTCATCCTCGACAAAAAATCTACTTGAATAAATCCATAGCCAATTCTAGACTATCACAAAATGCCACTAGCTCCAACGTCTTAGGAAGAACCATCCATCTCTCCTTCTTCCCTGTTGCATGAAATCTTTTCTTTATTCACACAAACCTTCATCAAGGCTCATGACTTCATGTAGGAAATACTTCTGAATGTTACGGTCATCAACCATAACTTGTCGCAATTCTCCACACTGCCCCATCTCATGGAAGGTTGCCCCCTCCAACTTGGTTGCAAGGTATTAATCACAATTCGCATTGTGCCAACCCACCATATGCCATCTTGTGAAATTTTGTTTCCATACTCCAACTCAACTCCAAAACATCTCAGTGAACTTGTCGGCCTCATGAATCGATCAATCCAACATTGTATTCAACCCACTAGAGCGCACCTCCTCATGCCTTCGTCAATTGTTTCTCTAGCGCTTGTCACCTCTTTTCCTTCAAGAATTGTTCCGATGTGATGCTCCTCCAAGAACCACTTATTCATGTTGCGAGGCCTCTTCCTTCGTGACCCCTTTTTTGTGGTGGTGAAACACATCTTACTTCAGCAAGTCACTGCACTCACCCATCCCCAAAGGTTTTAGTGCATGGAAAGGGCTGGTAAGTTGCTTCCCTGACTCTCAGCCACCCATGTATCAGATTGATGTTGCATCCTCAATTACTCCTGCACACCATCAACCTCTTCCTTTCTGCATCCTATCTCCACAGGTTTCTCCTTATTCAACTGAAATTCACATATGCCCATCATTGTATCTACAAAAATCCACTATGTCTGTTGGATCTCTACCTGCTTCATCAATTCCTTCGGTTGGCTTGGAATAAGAACTTGGGCCTCCTCCCTCTTCAACACTCCCTTGGTGAAGACTTATGGTAGAAGTCACTTATTCATTCTTTGCGATGGGAGGAGTCACTCCTCCAGCTTCATATTTCTTCTTCTTTGTGGCTTGTGCAAAAAATTTCAACAAACTCCTTTCCTTTGTTACTTGAGGCTAACTTCCAAACTATTGTTGTTCCACATATTAATGCTTCACATTCAAGTCCTTCTCATACAAAATCATCGAGGCAATCCTTGGACAATACTCCAAGCGACTCTTCCTTATCATTGGCATGGTCACAGTCTTCCCATCAGTTGTAATCAAGAGTATGTCTCGGTCCATAATGGGTATGGCTTGATCTTCTACCAATAAATATCGCCCCAACACCATAGCATGATCATCTATCTTGACCACCCTTAGATCCAACTTTCCAATTCATGAGCCAACCTTCACCTGCGTATCTCTTAGAATACTTATCACAAATTTCATGCCCAAGTTAATTATTTGAAAGCACTTTCCTCCCTTTCCATTTCAATATTCAGCTTCAAGGAATTTGTTTCCTTCTTGCTAAGGAAGCTATTCATAGCTGTCATGTCAAACAACGTAGCAAAATTCCTTCCACCTATGGTTACCTGCACAAAAATTAACCCCAACGCGCCTGCATTTGATGAGGGTCTTGTCTTATGTCTTACCTCAGTGACTTTATTCATTGTTTCCTCAAACGAACTATATGTAGACTCATGTCTCAATTTGAATTTCCTATTGAGATATGCTACTTCCTCTTTCGGCACACTTGATAAAATCGAACCCGGTTCAGCTTGAGTGGACTTCATTCCACAAGACGTGTCCTTATTCATCGGTTTCCCTATCACACCTGCTCGACATTCATCACATCCCTCAACTTGGAGCTTTGCAATCACTTTCCCTTCGTTCATCATCGCTCTAAACCAAGCGCCAATCTTGTAAATACATTTAATATCATGCTCCCTTATGGTTATGTGATCATCTTTTCAATCAAGAAATTCCCTCTTGATCTCTTCTTCAAGTTCCTCAAATTAGCCTTGCAACTTAAGTCGTTTCTCCCTTATGCGAGCTCGTTCATCCATGAGCTCTTGGAGGCTACAGTTACCTTGTCGCAGTTCTTCTTTAAGTGAGACAAAATTTTCATGGAAATCATCCAAATCCCTTTGCAAGTTCACTATCTCCATTTTGATGTAGTTCAAGTGCTCCAAGACCTACACAGGTTCCTCATAGTGTCGCTACCTTCTAGCTCCCACAAATATTCCTTCAACATGACTCTACCCAACAATTTATGCAACTTGTTGTTGCACTTCGTTTAGCTTGGATTTGACCTTGGTTTTTCCCTGCCCCTGCTAAAACAGACTTCATACTTGAGTCAATCAATAAATCAATCAATTAAGTGCCCACCTTCACAAAGTAGGCTTTGATACCATCTGTCACAACCCCATGCTATGATGTCTTAAGACCACCGTGGGCGTTGTATGACATCATTGAGATTTTTATTTGAGTTAAACTACTTTCACTCGGACTACACCTAACACTTCGACATGGCCAATTTTTCATTCAAGTTGTTATCACCAAATTGAGTCCTTTTGGGCTGCTTCAATGGTAAACTTGGAGTAACTATTTCAAACCAATTTTAACGAAAGCTTAGCCTCTTCAGTTTGAGAGGGCTCTCTCAAGGGGGTTTTATGATATTGAATAATGATAGTACTAGATGGCTAACTCTATAAATTGTGTCTTGGTTTTTTATGTTTACAGGTTGAAAAATGAAAGCTTGCTACCATTGGGCTATGGAGTCAGTGACAAAGATGTAAATGACAAAGGCTCTCCTTGTGGAAGTTGAGGCATGTAGATATTTAAATGAAAGTAGAATACACACACATAGAGAGTTTACTCAATATATAAATGTTCAAAGGAAGTCAGATCATGAGAAACATGAATTCTGAGTAATGAACATTAAGATACTGAAAGAAGGACATTGAGAAAGATATGTAATATTTTAATGCTTG
This sequence comes from Pinus albicaulis, assembly GCA_034641835.2. Classification (NCBI taxonomy): domain Eukaryota; kingdom Viridiplantae; phylum Streptophyta; class Pinopsida; order Pinales; family Pinaceae; genus Pinus; species Pinus albicaulis. The sequence goes on along the minus strand of CM076583.1, from coordinate 280,974,820 downwards.
AAAGGAAGTCAGAGCATGCAAAGCACAAATTATCAGTAATCAAACATTAATATATTGACATAAAGTAATAAGATACATAGGATAGTGTTCATGAAAACATCAAATGAATCTCAGGTGAAGGATGAAACCAATAGCCATTCTCTATTACTGATCAGAACCTGTTTACAATAGTAGAAGTCAGCAGTAACATATTCAAACCCTTCATACATCGAAGTAATGTTTAATTATAGGCGTTTAGCCTTTACATCCAATCTGCCAAATGGTTAGATCATTAAGTTTCTTTACTGCAACCTAATATAACCACAAACTAGATATTTATATCTAAAAACTGGCACCTACTAAATTAGGAGTTAGAGTCCTAACATAACTCAAACACCTATTTATTACAATTTTATCTAAATATAATCCAACTTCCTCGAAAGGAATCATGTCCTTCAACAATACTAACCACAATAAAAACATAACTACCCTCACTGTCTTCATGAAACTGTTCTGCCTACTGTTAAGGAGTTGTTACATTGATGATATGGCAGCATGATGAGCTGGCATCTCCAAACCATCTTCATGACAAATGTTTCCATTCATCAATATTCTGTTCTGATACTCTTTGACATTTCCCATGGAGAACAACTTTTAAAAAGTTACTTACCCATCAGACATTTCCAAAAATTGACTTTGTTGTAAAAACTGAGTTTTTAGCTACTTTCGCAGCAAACTTCTGTAGCGAAAACAATTAGGTCATTTGTGTTGTACATCTGCTACTTCTGACCATTGGATGGTGTTAGGTGATAAAAAAAATTTAAATACAAACCTTATAATTCCTTATCCAGGTCATTTTAATTGGCTTAGAACCAAAAAGATATCTTCAGAAATTCCGCAGCAAAAACTGGGCTTCAAGCCTGGGACACGCTGCAGAATTTCCTAACTTCCCACAAACTTCATAGAATTTGGATTTTAGGCCTAGAAAAGGTCCATGGCTATGTGAGATGATAGGATAAATCATGATAAGGAAAATTTGTTTCAAAATACCTCTTACCCTCCTCAAGAAACAACTTTTTCATCTTCAACAACTTCATCTACCAATAAAAATGACTATGTTTTTCCTGAAAAATAAGGCTGCACTCATGAGATCCTATCTCTCGATCCCTGATAGTTGTTGCAAACTTGGAGGATTTTTTTGTAGAGGAGAATGTTTAGAAGAAAAACCTCTCTTGGTTTTTTGAAAACCATCTCTAGTTGTCCGGAATCGGCATTATAAAACCATGTATAAAACAGAAAAAATTTTGAATTCTGAAAATAGATCCCAAAGGAAACTTTGAATCTCCAAATTGGTAGCACCTAGGAGAAAATTGAAAGAGGTTATTGTTCCTTATTCTGTTTTTAGAAAAAAACCTCCTTCATATTTTTGAAACTCATCTTCTGTTTCCTAAAAATTCATCTTGAAACCAACAACTCAAACAATCCAAAAAACACAACAAATCCCCTTGTAGCTCCTGGTAGAAATGCATGTAACTTGTCTGGATAAAAACATGTGTGAAGATGAGGTCTTCCATGATCAGTTTAAGTTCCATGGGCTCCTATCTAACCACGGAGCCTCCTTTTTATGCTTTCCTCTTCATGGGAATCTCCCTTTATAACCCAAACTGTCCTCTTAAAAATGTGACATCTGTAAGAAACAAATTGGAAAACAAGTTGTTTGCCACAAAGCTAAAATTTTCAAAGGTGACAACTGGCTGATACACCAAAAGGTTGAAAAGTTAATGATAGAGAGGAAATTGGGTGATTTTTTTAAGGAATGAAATTCAAATGTGGTGAGAATGATGACAAATGAGGGAGTGGAAAGCAATGATGGGTGGTATTTATGCTTTTGCATGCTTGGATGATTATGAAAATCAATTGTATGACCTTACCTTTACCCTAAACCACTAAATAATTGACAAGTCATCATCCCATTCATTTTTGCAGAAAAAAATGATTCTGCAGCGTTCTCAGTTATAAATTTTACAAATTTGCTGCAGAATGATCAAGTGATTTTGTAGCGAAAATCACTTGTTTTGCATAGAATTCATTGTGGAATCAGGACTAATGAGGTGTTTTGGACTTAAGATATAAATACTTATTTCATGATATTTTTATCAATTTCATGGACCAACCTTATGAGACAGATGAAACCTAGATGAGTGACCCTAATTAAAAATTAAAAATTTATATGTGATAACACAAATGTTCTTATGTTTAATTATGCATTGGAATAAACTTCATTCAAATATATAACTATGCGATAACATCAACATGAATATAAAGTGTGATAAGCGTAAAACATTACAACAATATGATATCACAATTCAAATAAAAAACACAACTCTACGATGGGAGGGGGAAACTCCCAAAATAGTTAGCCCACACTTATTAAATTTTTCCAAATAATATACAATAATGTTTTACAATAATAATGGCATGAAAGCTGCCTGGCCTGAGAAAGGAAACTCGTCCACCCAATCTCCCAAGTTGGGAAGCTACCTTCTGCACTTTCGACCTTCCCAGAAACCCCAAAATATTCACGCCAAATGGAAAACTAGAAAGTTTCCCAACTCGCATGGCTCGTTGGGAAAGTCTTGTTGGGTGTGTGTTATATTCTTTCCATAACTATCCCTAGGCGAGAAGCAGGGGATAATAGGGGGTTGGTAGGCCCCATGCACGGGGTCCGGAGCAGTTGTTATAGCATCATTTATCACCTCTATATACTTGATGACTTATGCATTGGCCTTGGGCAAACCTTCCATTAAAACTTGGTCAAACTTCTTAAAAAAGAGTTTTTTGAATTCCATATGCAACTCTGCCCAGAATTTTCTGCGTGCAGATGTAGGTCCACTCATATCTGACCCGCGTATACAATTTAAAATATTAAAAAAATAATAAACTCCTTATTAATTGGGCGGGGTTTACGGGTTTTACCTATAGCATACTTACACCAGCCCATGGCCAAACTGTTTCCCAACTGAAAAACTGATTTGAGGAGGTATAAATACACCTCAAGGGAAAGGCCTAAGAGGAGGAGAGAGAATGATATTGATATTATAGCATGTTATAGCCATGATCAAGTCTGATATTTCCCTATGCCTCCTACACTTCCTAGGTTCATGAAACCCTTGTTTCCTTGTGATGTCCAGCCCCTCTTTATGTGACATCATTTGTGCAAAGAATCTTTGTGAGGCTAGGGCTGGACGGATCTGGAGGACGATTTCTCTTGGAGCCATGGCAGATCTCAAGTGATTTCTCCACTTTCTCTTTACATATTATCAATAAAATAAGCTTCGTCTCGTTCCTAATGTCCTTGTGTTATATGTCTCCTATACATGTTGAATAATCTTGTAATGGTTTATTTCATGTCATTGTCTATGATATTATATGTTCTAACATGTTAACATCTAGGATATATATGTTGTGAAACTAGTTTGTGTGCTTTGTCTTGATTGATTTGCAGGTCCTGAAGCATGAGGAATAGCAGAGGGTTTGCACCCTTCGGGATCGACCTCAGACATAGAACACACAGGTAAGGTCACCTATCCTCAATTTTCTAGTTCAAGCATTAGGACTTGTAATTTGGGTGCTTCTTGTGATAAAATGTCTTCTGCTTTATTAGCTCCCTCAACCAAGACCTTAGGATAGTTTTTCCCACAATAGAACTGGCGAATCCACTAGGGATTACATCCGTTTAATTCCTAGTTTGGGTTTTTTTATCTGTATTTTTGGTTCCCTGACAGTTTGATCACTTTTTCAGTCTAGTAGGTTCTTTTCCCATCCAGGCAGAAGTCCTGATCTTTTGGATCATGCATGGGTTTTTTATTTTTCTTTGTTACAATTTCTATACGCTGCTTGGTGTGTACACAGTCACGTATACCTCCTATTTTTTACAAATGAACCTACGTATAAGCGAGTTTCTTTAGATTTAGACACATATACAGTGGATCCGCATATGCATGGTAAAAATTGAAAATTTTAATGTTTACATAATGTAAGCCTTTTTTGCCTGCTGTTGGTCATCCCTCTATAACCTCTCAGGTGTCTGGATAATGTTTCTCCTTGTTGTGTGCTAGTTTATCTCCTTTTTTTTATGGAAACCTAGTCAATATAGGGTTTTAGCTTTTTGGTGAAGTTTCAGTTGCGGCTGTAGCGCCAGCATTTCTTTATGAAGTTCTTGGTTGTTCTGACCTTTTAGAATAGTGAGTCTTTGTAGTTCGCTCATGCTTTCCTTGTGCATTGCTTCACTTCTTGGTTTTTGCCTTCTTGACTCTCTTGGTTTTCTTGTTTCTTGAGATCAGCTTCCTAGTTAATATTGAAGTTTCCTTTTGTCGGTTTCTTGAATTTTTTGTTTGTTGGAAGTTTATGCTACTGTTTTGAATCAGTTTCTTGAGTTGGTTACTTCTTTTCATTTTTTTGATTCCCGCTACGAAAGTGGCATAGTTGGCTTGTGGAATTAGAAGTTTGTTGGCTCAATTTCTTGATTTGGGACCTTTGGTAGTTTTGTGCTTGTCTCAATGAAGTTTTCTTGTTTCATTAAAAAGTGAAAAGCCAAAAAACATTAGTGTTTTCCGTTGCTTTTACTTTGGTTTTCTTTTCATGGTTTTCATCCTTTTTGGAGCAATTTGCTAGTTTCTCATTTTTGGTTTGTTTACTTGGTTCCGAGAGGAGTCCTTGTTTGGGCTTGCCTCTTTTATATCAATATTGTTTTGAAATTTTTGTATGAAAATAAGTCCCTATTTGGGCTTGTATCTTCTTTTTTGTCAAAGTGATCAGACCAATTTTAGTGAAAAACTCATTTTCTTCCCTTTGTGAGTACTCTTAGGATTTGCATTCATTATTGGTAGTTTTTGCATTAGTTGCACCGCTAAGCATTCTAGTCTTTTTGAAAGTTTTTAAAGTGTGTGAAGAATGATATTGAAAAGAAAAAAGAAGTCTTTCTTTTTTTTAGTTGCTTTATAGAACCCAAGTAGAAATCTATTTTCATCGAAAGAAAAATTTGCATATTCATGTAGTAGGTTTTCTATTGATTTATCTTTTGTATCGATAACATCATAAGTTGCATTCTCCATCTACCCATGACCTTAAATGAAAAACCATTTAAAATCAAGTGATTAATTAAAATGAACTAGAAGTTTTTGTGTTTTCATTAAATATACACCAACTAGTCAAGGTCATAGGGCCTTGGAATAGGTGAGTGGAGAGTTAACTCTCCAAGGGAAATCAAAACTGTCAAACATAGAAGTTGATTAACGAGTGAAATCCAACTTCATTAAGTGGACAAGGGAGAGTGAAGGAAGAGAAGAGAGATACCCCCTCTCTTATTTTATGAATCTATACCAAAGACCATTCTGCTCGGCTACCGATACGAACTGGTGCCCTTGGTTGCCTTTCCTAGGTATCACACATGTGACTGCAGGGGGGAATACCTATCGTACCTGAGGCAGAAATTGTTTCACTATCATTAGTAATTCTGGAGGGTGCCCTTGCGAAGCTTTGGTACTTGCACTGGAAAAGGATTTTATTAGGAGGTTAGTGTAATTTTTTTTGTTACCTTTGCTAGTAAGCCTGGGGCGTAATTTCCCTAGAATATTCTCAGAAATCCCTTTTATTCGCTTTCTTGTATTTTGGTGTCCGATCCTAATCACTCGGAGCGAAAATACCTGAAGGCTGCTTGATTGTTGTATCTCAGTGACATTTGATAGAGTGTTATTTTCTCCTAGATTTTCGTAGCTTCATAATTTTTTGAGTCTAATTAATCTCATAATTATTAAAAGTGGTTGACCGATTGCCTCGTCGATCGAGACGTGGGCTTTCTCTTGCAAGTATCGAGCCTTCTTCAAGAAGGCGTAGTAGCAATTATATTGGTGATTTTCATTCAGTAGTTGCGAACACATCGGAGAGTGATCCTTCGATTGGGTTTGTTGTTTCTACGGGTGGTCCTATTTCTAGTGGTATTATAGAGATGATTACTCCACTCATCTATAGAGTGGTATTATAGAGTCCTTTTCCCAAAAAAATAAGTTTAATTAGAAGAAGTTCCTAAACCTCCAGGTGCTCCTTCGTCTCCTTTTCCTGCTAGTTTTTCGAACGTTCTTTTGTACGTTGGGCCTATGTCCTAGAGACCATCTAGCCCCCATCTTTATCCCTTTCTTTCGATGGCCATGCCTGGGAACACAACATTGTCTATGAACATCGGGAATGTTCTTACTCCTCTTTCGGTTGAAGGAGGGGGTACTATTTCTATTTCGACTATCACTCCCAGTGCTTCTATGTTTGGATCTAGATCTATTCCATCTACCAGTGGGGGCACCCAAGGATTTCCTTCCCATTTCGGTCCCTTTTCTTTTGGAATGATAGCTAGTGCAATTCCTTTTGTTTCCTTCGCTACTGCTTCTGTTGTCTCCACACCTATGCCTTCTATGGCTAGTGGGTCAGCTTCTTTTCAGGTTTCCCCTTCGGAAGTGGTCACATTACTAATTCAAACCCTTCCTTAGGATCTTTTCCTTTTACCTCTCAAAGTTAAGGTTTTAATCCTTTCCATGGAGGTCAAAGCTCTAATAATTTTCAAGGTTGGAACCCTGCTTTTACAGGGTTGGGAGCTAGGAATCAATTTTTCTTTGGTCAGCAAGGGAGTGTACCTTTCCCTTCCATAGGTGCTTCTCAGGTTTTTTCTCCTTTCGCCAACGCTTGGAACCCTTACCAAGGGGTTTCCTTTCATTTAACACTTCGATTAAGGAATATATCTCTGTTTATGATAATCCTACGATGGGAGGGGGTCCTTCTCCGAATGCTTACAGGCCACAAGGTTTCTCTTATGGATCAACCTCTTCTACAAACAATCTTTGGCAACCTGGTGCCTTAACAAATCTAGGGTATTATTTTCAAAACATTGTGAATCCTTCCTTTGGGGGATGGAATTCCTAGGATCCTCCGCGCTTACCTTTCCTGGGAACTTTGAATTTTCCAGATTTATCAAAATTGAAGAATGATCTAGTTCAATACAGCTCGGGTTAGCCTCCGTTCCCTACTAAAATTCCCTCAATTATTCCAAAATTTGAGGGGAATATTGGTGAAGATCTATTTGACCATGTTACCACTTTCCATTTATGGTGTTTGTCGAACTCCCTTATTGACGATTCGATTAGGTTGAGGCTATTTCAACACACCCTAACTAAAAACATTGAAAAATGGTACCTTGAGGGTACAGGGGGCAGTTTTGCTAATTTTTGCGAGTTGGCTACTATGTTTCTGAACCATTTCCAATTTTTTATTCGTTATGATGTCGGGACTGATCTCCTAGCGAATTTCCAGCAGGATAAGGTAACACACATTTCTGATCATATTCTGGAATAGAGGAGAAGGAAAAGGCTTATCAAAGCCTATATTCCTAATGAATTCCTTCTCGAATGGTTTCTTAAATCCTTACAGCCAAAAATATCGAAGGATGTATCCCTTTCAGGGGTATTCTCTAAGGAACATGCTATATTTAGGGCTCAGTAATTAGAACTGATCTATTCTCAGTATGGGGTACTTAATAAGATCTTTCCGGATGCTCCTCATTCCAAAGTCGATTTAGCCAAAAAGAAGCCAAGTCCTCATGTCGATGGGCTTGTCCATTCCATTAATAGTGGCACGGCCAACCTATTGAATCAACTACAACAATTGTCTTTACAATATGCTCCGTCTGGTCAGGCTATGCCGTCAGTGTTAACCCCTTCTCAGCACTTAAATATTAATGTTGTTCAAGATTCTAACCCCAAAGGAAATCAACAATCCGATGGGAATAAGAAGGGACATAATAATAAGAAGAAAGACTATGGGCAGGCGTAATATTCCCACTTTAGCACACCACTAAATGGAATATTAAATTTTGTTGTTTACACATAGGAGGTAAATAAATGGGTAAGGAGGCCCATAAATTGCAGAAGAATGAATAAAATCCCTCATAATATGAAAGGGGATATCCATAAGAGTGGAATTTCACACCCTCAAGTGTGAAAGAGGACATTTTCACAGAGACAAGGTCAAGTTTGACCAAGTCAACAATGCTGGGATAGGAGGTGGAGAACACCTTGATAGACAACACAGTATGAATGGGAAGAGGGTTATTTGGTGAAAAAAACCCTAATGAGTGGGACCCATGGAGAGAGGGATTTCAATTTTTTAAAAGGAGGGCAAGGCAGCCATTGTTATTCATGCTATGTATTATTGATTTCTTGGTTTGTTCAGACTTTGTGCATTCTCTTGCTGTTTAGAAGAGTTGCAGTGCTGCTTAGCACAAGGATTTGCTGTTTAGAAATTCCTTCTCCTTTCAAGAGAGGCCTCTTGAAGGAGCTTTCACTTCATTTCTCCACATCCAGGCTTGTGGCCAAGCAACCTCCTTCAGCTACAACGCAGTTTCTGTTGAGAGCTGGATTGTGTTGCAGGGTGTTGCAGTGGAGGGTTGACAACACCACTTTCGAGGATTTTTTCTCAAAGGAGAAAGCTTTCTTTCCTTTAGAACACCAGTGAGGAAGATTCTAGAGCTTATTGCATATTTTGGCTCTTGGCCAACACATTCCCTTTCTCCTACAGCGCAGTCCCTTCTCTAGACTGTGTTATTTTCAGTGTGCAATTGCAGTAAGGGCTTGCAGGATTATTGGAGGGTGAGATATTCAGTGATAGGATCAACCTTTCACTTGAGAGATCCATTGGAGGAGGTTTATTTATTGGATGCAGCATCTTCAGTCATCTCCATCCAGTTCTAGTTCTTGAGTTGCAGCTGCTACCCTGCAACTCCGACATTTCTGCAGTTTTGCATATTTCAGCCAATCCTTCTAGGATTGACTTGAGATAGTCTTTGGGAGCTTAGATATTCTCTCCCTTTATTGTATGAGCCATATATGTGTAGATATATGATGTTTTTTTTTTTCCTGTAGCAGTTCTCTATATATGACTGCGTAGTTTTGATCCATAGACATTCTGCTATGTAGCAATATTCCACCTTATATATGTATTCATGAGAGGCTTGTTTGCCTTGTTCATCTGAGTTGTATTGTTCATGTTTGCTACTGATTTACATAATAAAATGGCTCCATGGTTTCCATACATTTTGGTATGATGTTGTTCACTGCTATTTCCAGTTTGTTTTTACATATTGCTGGATCTCCAATTTAGGAATACTATAACATATTCCTAACATTGTAGATTTTCCCTATTTTGGGATATTACAGTGGTATCAAAGCATCAATTTGGGCTCAGCCTGTGGATCTCAGCCATTATGATATCTAGAAGACAAGAAGAAAAAGAGATGAGCAGAAAAGAGAAGGCTCCATTATGTGGAGGAAAAAAGGAAGATAGGCTTACAAAGCTTCTTCCAAGATCTGTACAGAGCATTCATGAAGATTTCAAGAAGATAAGAAGGGAGATGTATACAGAATCTCCAAGAGGGTTTAAAACTGAATCAAACTCTAGATTTTCTTATGGGGACTGTGAGCATGCAGCCACACCTTATGATGCACAACGCAGTCACATGCATAGTTTTTCCATGAGAGAAAGGGAGGAAGAAGGAATGCCTAAGAGGGGAACTCTTATTGGTTTCTTGCATGAATACGAATCTCAAACTTAGAAGTTTAGAGATCATATATCTTTCCCAAAGTTTTGCAAGATCAAGGTGAGGAGGAGCAAGCAGCATAATGTGGATAGATTTCTTCTGTCTACCTTTAATGGTTCACCTACATGTTCAGCCAGGGCTTGGGTGGAAGAGCTAGACACCTTTTTGCAGCAGCATCAAATTTCTGAAGATGAAGCCATCAGAGTAGCAGCACTGCATTTTGGAGGTAAGACCTATGCATGGTGGATATTTTAGTCTTCTACTTTAAAGAATGCAAATACTTCTTCATATGCAAGGTTCCTTAAAAAAATGGTGGAAAATTTTGATAAGGAAATTTCTGAAACACATGTGGTGAAGCAAAACAAATCTAAACAAAAAAAGACCTTACATGTGATGGAGGAAACCACAAAACCAAAACCACTTCAGTAAACCATGGAAGAGGTTGATAACTTGCATCATACTTTGCTAGAGGCAAGACCTTTATCTTGTATGTTGGCACAAGGAGGCATGGAGATCCCTTTTTCAAAGGAGGATCCAATCATTGGGAGGTTTCCCATTCATGTTGAGGAGGCTGAGGGCAAGAACGCTGCCATATATAGAGTTGATCTAGCACCTCATGCAGAGGAAGTAGGAGCTTTTACTCCAACTAGAGGGATTCTTGTATCATTGCAAGGAATTCCACAGGATCTGACATGTGGAGATCAATTCACAACTCATGATTTACATGTGCCATTGATGATAGAGTGTGAACCTATGGAGATACAAGGAGGAGATAGGGAGGATGGCCAGCATCATGTGATGAGGAGCACACACCCCTATCTATTTCATGAGGTTGATGCACCTAAGAGGGAGACTGGATTGCGCAGTGAGAGCAGGGACAAGTCTGTCCATTCATATATGCAATCTACTCTTGATGATGATGTCTCATTGCATGGAGACATTTCACCAGGGAGACCACCAGATCAGCAGGTGATAAGAGATGCTTCACATTTTGAGGAACCATTCATTGATTTCAGAGGAGTGGAGACCTTGGGAGGTCATTTTACAACACTGAGAGTCTTAGGTAGACTCAAGGAGGAGAGAGGCATTCTCTCAACATCATCTTTACCCACTCTCATTTCAAATTCTGCGCTATGGCAGAAGCAGCAGGGGAAGGATAAAAACCTTCCAACTTGAATATTTTTCATGGGAGATGTCAAATGAGAGGATAACCATATGACATATGTTCTTCATGAGAGATCATCAGCGCTGTCACCATGGAGGATAGATCCGTGTTGGAGCTCTAGGCTGTTGGTGGAGTATTCCAAGGATCATTTTGTTTGCATGATATTGAATGATCAGCATAGGAGAAGATGCATGGATCATGAGAATATGGGGGAGATACATAACTCTTTGGAAGATTTAGTTGTAATGTTCCAAATCTGGAACTTTCTGCTCTATCGGGAATATCTTAAGATATTCCAATTCCTTCTTCAGTGAAACATCACAAGTCCATTTCAGAGATTGAATGTTGGGGCATTTACAGGATATATCTCCTTCTAAAGAATGGGGAGATCCTGAGGATAGCTGGCCCTTCACAGACTCTGTCTATGGATATGCAATATTCCACCTCGGGAATTTCTGCTACAGGGTCCTTGAGGACACTGTATAAGGAAGCAGCTGCAAAAATAAGACAAACCACCACTGGGATGCCCTAGAAAATATCCAATAAAACTCCCTTGCAGAAAATGAGCTCAAATAAATGACTCTAGATGGGTTATACAGATCTCCCCAATCTAGGTCTCTAAAACAATGCTCAAAGAGAGAGCCTACAGCAATATGAAGAACAAAATTGGAAATTATGCAAATATGAAGTACATCATAAGAGGAGAAATATTTTAGCCATCATTATATTATTATATCAGCAATAATAAACAAAAATATCATGAGGAATGACCCCCTTATGCAATGGGAATCGATCTCCAATGATTACATCCTGAAATACAAATGTTACTGCAACTACACAAAATGCCGGAGGACCATGCCTGCACAGTCATTAGGAGAGTAGAAGCTACTGAATGTGTACAAAATAGTAATGATGGTGAAGGATACAAAGAAATAGCCCAATAACAGAGAAATGGGCTGAAATACAGGATTTCTAGCCAATCTAGGAGAGATTGCTAGAAATGCCAGAAAATACAAAATGTGACAAAAGAGTTGTCACTGCAACTGAACTGAAATATGAATGAGGCTATGGTTGATCTAAAATCTGCTTGCCCTCCTCTGATAATGTCTCTAAGCACAAAGGGCTGATCCCTTTTTCTAAAAAACACTCCTCCTGTTGTGCTCCATGAACCCTCCTCACACTGTCATCATAAAATAACGCAGTTCTACCATGGACTACGTAGTGGGAGATGATGAATACTTGGCCAAGTGCCAAAGATGTGGAAATGAAGCCCAGGAGTCTCCTTTTCAGCTCCTCCAATGAATAGATCACTTCTCCACTGAAATAGCAAGCCAAGAATGACCCCATGAGTTCCTCTCTTGCTGCACCCAAGAACACAACATCCTCTCTGCCGCAGAGCTAACATTGTAGAAGATGAATGTAGTTGTGGCGCATGCCGGATTGAGGAAAATCAGCTCATTCCTCATCCTTCCTTGAGGAAGAGGTAGGGATTCCCAACCGGAAACACCCTAGTGCCCGAGGGCACCATCACCCTGCTAAACAGCCCGGGGATGCAAGCCTTTGCAGACCCAAGTCTGAAACTTCAAAACATGAATGCCAATTGGCTGCCATCTCCTCGTTATAAAGAAAGGAACCTTTTATCCATCTTGGTCCCACCAATTAGGGTTTCCACCCTCACATGAGTGTCTTCCCTCCAAAACTGCGCAGCTTCTCTAAGAAGCCTCTCCTCCTTGGGCAGCTCTGTTGACTTTAGTCAAAGATGAATAAACCAATTGAGCTGGGTTCCATTTGCACCCTTAGGTGTTTATTTCAGTTGCTTATTCACCTCCTTTTCACATAAGGAGTGTTATTTCTTCATTAGAAAGGGGCTAAGGTGTCTCCTTACCCATTTTATTAAGCATAAATAAAATATGCAACTATAATGTTTCATTTTAGCTTGAGGCTAAAATTGGGAACATTACATTAGCACAGCCACCTCTTTTCTCTTTGAGGATGAGAGGAGACTCATCTATGAGCCACTCCATTTGAATCAGCAAGACATATGGTAAGGGTATTGTTTGTTTGCATAATTATTTGTATGATGCATTAGGGGAATTTTGAGGTCTAAAATGGGCCTCATAAGGAAAATGTACAATCAAAATTCACTTTATGAGAACCAATCACATTTTAGGGGATGACATCATCCCTAATGGTTGAGGTGGCATTGCTTGAGTTAAAGGTACTTACTTGTCACATTCTCAATGGTGGATAAAAACTCATGGTTAACCATGGTAGTGCTCTAAGTACTTTTAAAGTCAAAGTAAAGTACTTATAATAAATGTTATTTCACACTTTTTGAATAAAATAATATTATTGTCATTTCATATTTCTTGAAAGAAACGATGCATGTCCCTATACATCTATTATATTATATTATTTTTATATAGTATATTAATTACATGTTATTATACAATTTAAATAATATAAATTTTAATTAATAGCATATAATATAATTGAGAATTTATAAATTTATATTATATTTTATTTTAAGTTATTTAAGTACAAAGGACAAATGCATTAGTTGTTCAATGATAATGACTTTTTCTTGAAAAGTTCATTCTTATTTATAGTCACATCAATACAATTTTTTTATTAATTTTATTTTGGTACAACTTTTGAATTGAATTTAACTATGGTTACATGGATTTCGGTGCAAAAAGTGAATTGCAAATTCATAAATATTATTTTATTGGTTTAGTTATTATTTTATTATTTCTTTAGGAGGCCCATTTTAGACCTCGAAATTCCCCTAATGTATATATGCATGCCTTAACCATACATGTGCAAGATGTTACTCCAAGCAAGAGCATTCTTTTTTCTAAACTTCATGGTCTACTTAGGGCCATGAGCGGTATTGATGACCACTCCCTAGGAGGACTTGGGGAGGAGATGTATTTTGGAGAACATGCTCACTTTGCACCATACATCATTCAATTTCTCCAAACATATGAGGAGAGTGGGACAGTAAGCAAGTGGTTGAGAAACCACACTTTTTGTCACTCTCTTTTGCAGTTGAGGATCAAACTGCGTTGGCTACATCTGAGGGACCATTGTCCTTCTCCCTTGCTTCATATGGCAGCTAGCATGATTCTCATTGTAGTTCCTTATATTTCTGTTTCTCTTATTTTTATTGGGAGCATGATTGGGGGAGTGGCACATTGGTTGGATGTGTCCCTTGGGAGAGAGATTTCCCACATTGTTTGCCTTGCATGTTCTGATGGGAGCATGAGAGAGTATGTGGCCACTACAGTGAAACACTTGTTTCCATTTGAGGTGAGCCATATGATTGATTGGATGCCATATGATGGTGACTTCCAACTCATCACATATGAGATGGTTTGGGCCAACATGTTTCATAACGTTGGAGAAGAGATCCTTGAGGATCTAGTCTTCTTCTTGCTGCTTAAGGGCAACATTATTGTAGCCCATAATCAACAGACACTCTACACTTATCTTAAGTGGAGAGGAGGACAGCGTGGGGTAGGCTATTTTGTCTACCATGATCAGATTTTCAGCCCGCCTATACTGCAGGAGCTCAAGGTGGAGGAGCATTTTCAGGAGTTGCCATGTTGGGAGGTAACTCATTTTGTATGGATGATTTCTTGGAGATGGGAGCTTCATATGGGGATGGTAGATCCCAACTCATATCAGACCTCATGCCTCAAGAAGGCCCCTCAATTTTATCTTTGCAGTTGCTTGAGGACAAGCAACATTTGGGAGGGGAGGACTGTAAGATTCCCACTTTAGCACATCGCTAAATGGAATATTAAATTTTGCTGTTTACACATAGGAGGTAAATAAATGGGTAAGGAGGCCCATACATTGCAGAAGAATGAATAAAATCCCTCATAATATGAAAGGGGATATTCATAAGAGCGGGATTTCACACCCTCAAGTGTGAAAGAGGACATTTGCATGGAGACAAGGTCAAGTTTGACCAAGTCAACAGCACTAGGATAGGAGGTGGAGAACACTTTGATAGAGAGCACAGTATGAATGGGAAGAGGGTTATTTGGTGAAGGAAACCCTAATGAGTGGGACCCATGGAGAGAGGGCTTTCACTTGTTTAAAAGGAGGGCAAGGCAACCATTGTTATTCATGCTATGTATTATTGATTTCTTGGTCTGTTCAGACTTTGTGCATTCTCCTGCTATTTAGCAGAGTTGCAGTGCTGCTTAACACAAGGATTTACTGTTTAGGAATTCCTTCTCCTTTCAAGAGCGGCCTCTTGAAGGAGCTTTCACTTCATTTCTCCACATCAAGGCTTGATGCCAAGCTACCTCCTTCAGCTACAGGGCAGTTTCTAATGAGAGTTGGGTTTTGTTGCAGGGTGTTGCAGTGGAGGGTTGACAACACCACTTCCGAGGATTTTTTTTCAAAGGAGAAAGATTTCTTTCCTTTGGAACACAAGTGAGGAAGATTCTAGAGCTTATTGTAGATTTTGGCACTTGGCCAACACATTCCCTTTCTCCTACAGTGCATTCCCTTTTCTAGACTGCGTTATTTTTAGTGTGCAATTACAGTAAGGGCTTGCAGGATTATTGGAGGGTGAGATCTTCAGTGATAGGATCATCCTTTCACTTGAGAGATCAATTGGAGGAGGTTTATTTATCTGATGCAACATCTTTAGTCATCTCCATCTAGTTCCAGTTCTTGAGTTGCAGCAACCACCCTGCAACTCCGAAATTTCTGTAGTTTTGCATATTTCAGCCAATCCTTCCAGGATTGACTTGAGATAGTCTTTGGGAGCTTAGATCTTCTCTCCCTTTATTGTATGAGCCATATATGTGCAGATCTATGATGTTTTGTATTTCTTGTAGCAGTTCTCTATCTATGACTGCACAATTTTGATCCATAGACATTATGATATGTAGCAGTATTCCACCTTATACATGTATTCATGAGAGGCTTGTTTTCCTTGTTCATCTTAGTTATATTGTACATGTTTTCTGCTAATTTACATAATAAAATGGCTCCATGGTTTCCATACATTTTCGTATGATGTTTTTCACTGCTATTTCTAGTTTGTGTTTACATATTGTTGTATCTCCAATTTAGGAATACTATAATATATTCCTAACATTGTATATTTTCCCTATGTTGGGATATTACAGTGGTATCAAAGCATCAATCTTGGCTCAGCCTGTGAATCTCAGCCATTATGCTATCTAGAAGACAAGAAGACAAAGAGATGAGTAGAAAAGAGAAGACTCCATTATGTGGAGGAAGAAAGGAAGATAGGCTTATAAAGCTTCTTCCAAGATCTGTACAGAGCATTCATGAATATTTCAAGAAGATAAGAAGGGAGATGTATACAGAATCTCCAAGAGGGTTTGAAACTGAATCGAACTCTAGATTTTCTTATGGGGAGTGCGAGCATGCAACCACACCCTATGATGCACAATGAAATCACATGCCCAGTTTTTCCATGAGAGAAAGGGAGGAAGAAGGAATGCCTAAGAGGGGAACTCTTAGTGGTTTCTTGCATGAATATGAATCTCAAACTCAGAAGTTTAGAGATCATACCGCTTTCCCAGAGTTTTGCAAGATCAAGGTGAGGAGGAGCAAGCAGCATAATGTGGATAGATTTCTTCTGTCTACCTTTGATGGTTCACCTACATGTTCAGCCAGGGCTTGGGTGGAAGAGCTAGCATTAGGGGAATTTTTAGGTCTAAAATGGGCCTCCTAAGGAAATTATAAAATAATAGTGGAAATAATAAAATAATATTTGATTACATCATCAAAATTTAGAGGGAAAAAAGGAAAAACTACTTTTTCAACTCGTATTTTCAACTTATCTCCCAAATTTTTTCATCAAATTTCAAGTGGGAGTACTCATTGGATGCAAAATTTAATTCCTCATCCAAGAAGTACCCATGTTGCATACTTTTGATGGACCCTGCTACATGAAAAATGAGAAATACATGAAGAATGTGATTGCAATTACGGTTTTTAACGTATTTTCCATTTTTCATGTAACAGGGTCCACCAAAAGTATGCAACATGGGTAATCCTTGGACGAGGAATTAAATTTTACATCCAACGAGTATTGCCGCTCGAAATTTGGGTAAAAACTTTTGGAGATAAGTTGAAACTATGAGTTGAAAAAGTAGTTTTATTATTTTATTAATTTTTAATATTTTTACCCTTTTAATTAAAAATGGTGAATCATCCCCCATGGTTGACATCATCATCTTTAATTCTATTGTTTCTTATAAAGTTTATTTTGGTTGTACATTTTTCTTAGGAGGCCCATTTTAGACCTCAAAATTCCCCTAATGACACCTTTTTGCAGCAACATCAAATTTCTAAAGATGAAGCCATCAGAGTAGTAGCGCTGCATTTTGCAGGTAAGGCCTATGCATAAAGATATTTGAGTCTTTTACTTTAAAGAATGCAAATACTTCTTCATATGCAAGGTTCCTTAAAACAATGGTGGAAAAGTTTGATAAGGAAATTTCTGAAACACATGTGGTGAAGCAAAACAAATCTAAACAAACAAAGACCTTACATGTGATGGAGGAAACCACAAAACCAAAACCACTTCAGAAAACCATGGAAGAGACTGATAACTTGCATCATACTTTGCTAGAGGCAAGGCCTTTATCTTATATGTTGGCACAAGGAGGCGTGGAGATCCCTTTTTCAAAGGAGGATCCAATCATTGGGAGGTTGCCCATTCATGTTGAGGAGGCTGAGGGCAACAACGCTGCCATATCTAGAGTTGATCTAGCACCTCATGCAGAGGAAGGAGGAGATCTTGATCCAACTAGAGGGATTATTGTATCATTGCAAGGAATTCCCCAGGATCTCACATGTGGAGATCAAGGCACAACTCATGATTTACATGTGCCATAAATCATGGAGATCCCTTAACCATAAATGTACAGGATGTTACTCCAAGGAGGAGCATTCTTTTTTCTAAACTTCATGGTCTACTTGGGGCCATGAGCAGTATTGATGACCACTCCCTAGGAGGACTTGGGGAGGAGATGTATTTTGGAGAACATGCTCACTTTTCACCATACATCATTCACTTTCTCCAAACATATGAGGAGAGTGGGACAACAAGCAAGTGGTTAAGAAACCACACTTTTTGTCACTCTCTTTTGCAGTTGAGGATCAAACTGCGTTGGCTACATTTGAGGGACCATTGTCCTTCTCCCTTGCTTCATATGGTAGCTAGAATGATTCTCATTGTAGTTCCTTATGTTGCTATTGTTCTTATTTTTATTAGGAGCATGATTGGGGGAGTGGCACATTGGTTGGATGCGTCCCTTGAGGAGAGAGATTTCCCACATTGTTTGCCTTGCACGTTCTGATGGGAGCATGAGAGAGTATGTGGCCACTACAACAAAGCACTTGTTTCCATTTGAGGTGAGCCATATGATTGATTGGATGCCATATGATGGTGAATTCCAACTCATCACATATGAGATGATTTAGGCCAACATGTTTCATAACGTTGGAGAAGAGATCCTTGAGGATCTAATCTTCTTATTACCACTTGAGGGCAACATTATTGCATTATAGGATCAGTAGACACTCTACACTTATCTTAAGTGGAGAGGAGGACAGTGTGGGGTAGGATTTTTTGTCTACCATGATCAGGTTTTCAACCCACCTGTACTGCATGAGCTCAAGGTTGAGGAGCATTTTCAGGAGTTGCCATGTTGGGAGGTAACTCATTTTGTATGGATGATTGCTTGGGGATGGGAGCTTCATATGGGGATGGTAGATCCCAACTCATATCAGAACTCATGCCTCAAGAAGGCCCCTCAGTTTTATCTTTGCAGTTTCTTGAGGAAAAACAACATTTGGGAGGGGAGGACTGTAATATTACCACTTTAGCACACCGCTAAATGGAATATTAAATTTTGTTGTTTACACAAAGGAGGCAAATAAATGGGTAAGGAGGCCCATACATTGTAGAAGAATGAATAAAATACCTCATAATATGAAAGGGGATATTCATAAGAGAGGGATTTCACACCCTCAAGTGTGAAAGAGGATATTTGCATGGAGACAAGGTCAAGTTTGACCAAGTCAACATCGTTGGGAAAAGAGGTGGAGAACACTTTGATAGATAGTGCAATACGAATGGGAATAGGGTTATTTGGTGAAGGAAACCCTAATGAGTGGGACCCATGGAGAGAGGGATTTCACTTGTTTAAAAGGAGGGCAAGGTAGCCATTGTCATTCATGCTATGTATTATTGATTTCTTGGTCTATTCAGAATTTGTGCATTCTCCTGTTGTTTAGCAGAGTTGTAGTGATGCTTAGCACAAGAATTTCCTGTTTAGGAATTCATTCTCCTTTCAAGAGAGGCCTCTTGAAGGAGCTTTCACTTCATTTCTCCACATCTAGCCTTGAGGCCAATCTACCTCCTTCAGCTACAACGCATTTTCTATTGAGAGCTGGGTTGTGTTGCAGGGTGTTGCAGTGGAGGGTTGACAACACCACTTCCGGGGCTTGTTTCTCAAAGGAGAAAGATTTATTTCCTTTGGAACACAAGTGAGGAATATTATGGAGCTTATTGCAGATTTTGGCACTTGGTCAACACATTCCATTTCTTCTACAGCGCAGTCCCTTCTCTAGACTGCGTTATTTTCAGTGTGCAATTGCAGTAAGGGCTTGCAGGATTATTGGAGGGTGAGATTTTCAGTGATAGGATCAGCCTTTCACTTAGGAGATCCATTGGAGGAGGTTTATTTATCTGATGCAGCATCTTCATTCATCTCCATACAGTTCCAGTTCTTGAGTTGCAGCTGCTACCTTGCAACTCCAGCATTTCTGCAGTTTTTCATATTTCAGCCAATCCTTCCAGGATTGACTTGAGATAGTCTTTGGGAGCATATATCTTCTCTCCCTTTATTGTATGAGCCATATATGTGCAGATCTATGATGTTTTGTATTTTCTGTAACAGTGCTCTATCTATGACTGCGTAGTTTTGATCCATAGACATTCTGCTATGTAGCAGTATTCCACCTTATACATGTATTTAGAGAGGCTTGTTTGCCTGGTTCATCTGAGTTGTATTGTACATGTTTGCTACTGATTTACATAATAAAATGGCTCCATGGTTTCCATACATTTTCGTATGATGTTTTTCACTGCTATTTCTAGTTTGTGTTTACATATTGCTGGATATCCAATTTAGGAATACTATAACATATTCCTAATATTGTAGATTTTCCCTATTTTGGGATATTATAGAAGGGTAATGCGAATAGATCCAACGATAATGTTGGAGAGGGTAAGAGAGGAAATAAGAAGAAATTTAACTTTCCGTGCAAGCTATGCATCGGAGAACATATTACTCATCTCTTCCCAAAAATTCAGGATGCTCAACACTTGTTAGCTCAGCAGGGTTCCTCTAGTTCCCAAGTTGTACTGACAAACCCTTTTCCCCAAGGGGAGAAGCTGTTTGCTGGCACGAGTGCTAATACTGGAGCTCCTTCACGAGGCAATCAGGAAGGGGAAAATTCCTCAAATGTATATATTATGAGTGCTCACGCTGATATTGCTACAAGATCTCGTGATTATGGTGAAGCTGATTCTTCAAAAGCTAAGGGTGCTCCTAGTAATTCTGAGCCACTCCATATAGAGAGGTCTGCAGTTAAGCCTATACCTATGATGCTGAAAAGGTCTACTAAGCATACGATGATTAATCCTAATGCCAAGGCTACCCAGAACTACTCCATTGTAGAAGATTTGGCTCAAATTCCTTGTGCCATGTCTGCGTTAGAGGTACTCCAGTCGTGCCCAACACAAAGGAGTGAATTTGTCACTTGGATCAGGGTTGTTGATCCAAAAAAATATCTTATGATCACATTTGACCTGTTGAATCTTAAGAAGATACTCCCTCATCACGTGGATTTTCATATTAAGTCTACATATCAGAAGATCAATATTTTTAGAACAACAGTCGATGAGGGTGCTTCCATGTGTGTCATGTCTATCTCATGTTGGAAAGCCATTGGATCCCCTTCAGCTGTGCCTTCACCTACTCTTATCACTGCATTTGATGGTCATTATCACATGCCACATGGAATTTTTCTAGCTTTACCCATCTGTGTTGGGGGTAAAACTATCAATATTGAGGTTGAGATAATTGATGCAAATTTAGCCCACAAACTTCTGTTAGGGAAGAATTGGATTTATGAGATGGATGTTATTGCTTCATCATTATTTTGGATCTTTTGTTTTCCCCACGAAGGGAGGATTTCCATTGTTGACCAGATGGATTGTTCTCCTATAGATACAAATGCATCTATTGACTCTATTGTACCCTTGGTGAATGATGCCAAGAAACCTGTGGAGAATTTGGGGGTTGGAATGTATACCTCGTTGATGGGTACTTTTGATCTTCCGCCTCCTTCGGTTCATATTAATGTTATCTCATCCTCTAGGGTTCCTACTCGAAGAGAGTTCTTTCGAACTCATTATTTTTCAGATCCCTGAACCTTGCCTTCTCCTACCTCCACATTAGAGGAAGGTCAAGTGGGTGGAATGGCATTCCCTATATCTACAATAGAGATTTCCTATCAATATGTTGTTGAATCTACAGATTTCGTTCTAGTTTCTCTTTCACCGTAGGAGTTGGACGAGATGTGGCTCCGGATTGGCCTATTATTTCATCTTCTGCTCAGGATTTCCTTGATACTACTGTTCCATTTGAAGAGGCTATCATTAAAGCAATGACTGGCATAGAAAGACTATGGGATGATTTGCATCATCGGTCCTATTTTCTACCAGACTTGTGAGAAGTTGAAACAAGATTGTCCAGCCCTCAGTCTTCTGGTCCTGTTCACCCAATCTTGAACCCCTTAGCTCTAACACAGGTTTTTTCTGAAGGGAGCATGGTTTTCATTTCTGAGACTACCCCGACGAACATCTATAGATATCCCAATGTTATTGAGAATGTCTTCATTGGAGCTGAATGTTCCCCTGAAGAGATTCAGACTTATACCGATCTTTTTAGAGAATTTTGGGATATCATTAGGGGAATTTTGAGGTCTAAAATGGGCTTCCTAAGAAAAATGTACAACCAAAATAAAGTTTATAAGAACCAATAATATTCAAGATGATTATGTAAACCATGGGAGATGATTCACCATTTTTGGAGTAAAAAATTTTAAAGAGTAAAAAATAATAAAATAATAAAACTGCTTTTTCGACTCGTATTTTCAACTTATCTCCCTAAGTTTTTACTCAAAATTTCGAGCAGGAGTACTCGTTGGATGCAAAATTTAATTTCTCATCCAAGGAGTACCCATGTTGTATACTTTCAATGGACCCTGCTAAATCCTACTCTATCATGTTTTTCATGTATTTCTCATTTTTCGTATAGCAAGGTACATCAAAAGTATGCCACATGGGTACTCCTTCGATGATAAATTAATTTTTTCATCCAATGAGTGTTTTATAAGTTGAAAATACAAGTTGAAAAATTAGTTTTATTATTTATTATTATTTTATTCTTTTTTCCCTCTAAAATTTGATGATGTAATCTAATATTATTTTATTATTTCCACTATTATTTTATAATTTCCTTAGGAAGCCCATTTTAGACCTCAAAATTCCCTTAATGGTTCGCTTGGTCTTATGAGGAAATGCCTGGAATTGATCCATCTATTGTCCAGCATGAGATCAAGACGTACGAAAATGCTAAGCCTATACAACAAAAGCTTCATCCGGTCAACCCTTGGAAAGAAGCAGCTATAAAGGCTTTTGCATGCTTGGATGATTATGAAAATCAATTGTATGACCTTACCTTTACCCTAAACCACTAAATAATTGACAAGTCATCATCCCATTCATTTTTGCAGAAAAAAATGATTCTACAGCGTTCTCAGTTATAAATTTTACAAATTTGCTGCAGAATGATCAAGTGATTTTGTAGCGAAAATCACTTGTTTTGCATAGAATTCGTTGTGGAATCAGGAAAAATCAGACATGTGACTAAAAACAACTTTTAAAAAAATTGATGTGAACCTAAAGTGAAAATTGATAGATATGACTAAGATGACATGACTAATGAGGTGTTTTGGACTTAAGATATAAAGACTTATTTCATGATATTTTTATCAATTTCATGGACCAACCTTATGAGACAGATGAAACCTAGATGAGTGACCCTAATTAAAAATTAAAAATTTATATGTGATAACACAAATGTTCTTATGTTTAACTATGCATTGGAATAAACTTCATTCAAATATATAACTACGCGATAACATCAACTTGAATATAAAGTGTGATAAGCGTAAAACATTACACCAATATGATATCACAATTCAAATAAAAAACACAACTCTACGATGGGAGGGGGAAACTCCCAAAATAGTTAGCCCACACTTATTAAATTTTTCCAAATAATATACAATAATGTTTTACAATAATAATGGCATGGAAGCTGCCTGGCCTGAGAAAGGAAACTCGTCCACCCAATCTCCCAAGTTGGGAAGCTACCTTCTGCACTTTCGACCTTCCCAGAAACCCCAAAATATTCACGCCAAATGGAAAACTAGAAAGTTTCCCAACTCGCATGGCTCGTTGGGAAAGTCTTGTTGGGTGTGTGTTATATTCTTTCCATAACTATCCCTAGGCGAGAAGTAGGGGATAATAGGGGGTTGGTAGGCCCCATGCACAGGGTCTGGAGCAGTTGTTATAGCATCATTTATCACCTCTATATACTTGATGACTTATGCATTGGCCTTGGGCAAACCTTCCATTAAAACTTGGTCAAACTTCTTAAAAAAGAGTTTTTTGAATTCCATATGCAACTCTGCCTAGAATTTTCTGCGTGCAGATGCAGGTCCACTCATATCTGACCCGCGTATACAATTTAAAATATTAAAAAAATAATAAACTCCTTATTAATTGGGCGGGGCTTACGGGTTTTACCTATAGCATACTTACACCAGCCCATGGCCAAACTGTTTCCCAATTGAAAAACTGATTTGAGGAGCTATAAATACACCTCAAGGGAAAGGCCTAAGAGGAGGAGAGAGAATGATATTGATATTATAGCCTGTTATAGCCATGATCAAGTCTGATATTTCCCTATGCCTCCTACACTTCCCAGGTTCATGAAACCCTTGTTTCCTTGCGATGTCCACCCCCTCTTTATGTGACATCATTTGTGCAAAGAATCTTTGTGAGGCTAGGGCTGGACGGATCTGGAGGACGATTTCTCTTGGAGCCATGGAAGATCTCAAGTGATTTCTCCACTTTCTTCTTACATATTATCAATAAAAGAAGCTTCGTCTCGTTCCTAATGTCGTTGTGTTATATGTCTCCTATACATGTTGAATAATCTTGTAATGGTTTATTTCATGTCATTGTCTATGATATTATATGTTCTAACATGTTAACATCTAGGATATATATGTTGTGAAACTAGTTTGTGTGCTTTGTCTTGATTGATTTGAAGGTCCTGAAGCATGAGGAATAGCAGAGGGTTTGCACCCTGCAGGATCGACCTCAGACATAGAACACACAGGTAAGGTCACCTATCCTCAGTTTTCTAGTTCAAGCATTAGGACTTGTAATTTGGGCGCTTCTTGTGATAAAATGTCTTCCGCTCTATTAGCTCCCTCAACCAAGACCTTAGGATAGTTTTTCCCACAATAGAACTGGTGACTCCACTAGGGATTACATCCGTTTAATTCCTAGTTTGGGTTTTTTTATCTGTATTTTTGGTTCCCTGATAGTTTGATCACTTTTTCAGTCTAGTAGGTTCTTTTCCCATCCAGGCAGAAGTCCTGATCTTTTGGATCATGCATGGGTTTTTTCTTTTTCTTTGTTACAATTTCTATACGCTGCTTGGTGTGTACACAGTCACGTATACCTCCTATTTTTTACAAATGAACCTACGTATAAGCGGGTTTCTTTAGATTTAGACACATATACAGTGGATCCGCATATGCACAGTAAAATTTGAAAATTTTAATGTTTACATAATGTAAGCCTTTTCTGCCTGCTGTTGGTCATCCCTCTATAACCTCTCAGGTGTCTGGATAATGTTTCTCCTTGTTGTGTGCTAGTTTATCTCCTTTTTTTTATGGAAACCTAGTCAATATAGGGTTTTAGCTTTTTGGTGAAGTTTCAGTTGCGGATGTAGCACCAGTATTTCTTTATGAAGTTCTTGGTTGTTCTGACCTTTTAGAATAGTGAGTCTTTGTAGTTTTCTCATGCTTTCCTTGTGCATTGCTTCACTTCTTGGTTTTTGCCTTCTTGACTCTCTTGGTTTTCTTGTTTCTTGAGATCAGCTTTCTAGTTAATATTGAAGTTTCCTTTTGTCGGTTTCTTGAATTTTTTGTTTGTTGGAAGTTTATGCTACTGTTTTGAATCAGTTTCTTGAGTTGGTTACTTATTTTCATTTTTTTGATTCCCGCTACGAAAGTGGCATAGTTGGCTTGTGGAATTAGAAGTTTGTTGGCTCAGTTTCTTGATTTGGGACCTTTGGTAGTTTTGTGCTTGTCTCAATGAAGTTTTCTTGTTTCATTAAAAAGTGAAAAGCCAAAAAACATTAGTGTTTTCCATTGCTTTTACTTTGGTTTTATTTTCATGGTTTTCATCCTTTTTGGAGCAATTTGCTAGTTTCTCATTTTTGGTTTGTTTACTTGGTTCCGAGAGGAGTCCTTGTTTGGGCTTGTCTCTTTTATATCAATATTGTTTTGAAATTTTTGTATGAAAATAAGTCCCTATTTGGGCTTGTATCTTCTTTTTTGTCAAAGTGATCAGACCAATTTTAGTGAAAAACTCATTTTCTTCCCTTTGTGAGTACTCTTAGGATTTGCATTCATCATTGGTAGTTTTTGCATTAGTTGCACCGCTAAGCATTCTAGTATTTTTGAGAGTTTTTAAAGTGTGTGAAGAATGATATTGAAAAGAGAAAATAAGTCTTTCTTTTTTTTAGTTGCTTTATAGAACCCAAGTAGAAATCTATTTTCATCGAAAGAAAAATTTGCATATTCATGTAGTAGGTTTTCTATTGATTTATCTTTTGTATCGATAACATCATAAGTTGCATTCTCCATCTACCCATGACCTTAAATGAAAAACCATTTAAAATCAAGCGATTAATTAAAATGAACTAGAAGTTTTTGTGTTTTCATTAAATATACACCAACTACTCAAGGTCATAGGGCCTTGGAATAGGTGAGTGGAGAGTTAACTCTCCAAGGGCAATCAAAACTGTCAAACATAGAAGTTGATTAACGAGTGAAATCCAACTTCATTAAGTGGACGAGGGAGAGTGAAGGAAGAGAAGAGAGATACCCCCTCTCTTATTTTATGAATCTATACCAAGGACCATTCTGCTCGGCTACCGATACGAACTGGTGCCCTTGGTTTCCTTTCCTAGGTATCACACATGTGATTGCAGGGGGGAATACCTATCGTACCTGAGGCAGAAATTGTTTCACTATCATTAGTAATTATGGAGGGTGCCCTTGCGAAGCTTTGGTACTTGCACTGGAAAAGGATTTTATTAGGAGGTTAGTGTAATTGTTTTTGTTACCTTTGCTAGTAAGCCTGGGGCGTAATTTCCCTAGAATATTCTCAGAAATGCCTTTTATTCGCTTTCTTGTATTTTGGTGTCCGATCCTAATCACCCGGAGTGAAAATACCTGAAGGCTGCTTGATTGTTGTATCTCAGTGACATTTGATAGAGTGTTATTTTCTCCTAGATTGTCGTAGCTTCATAATTTTTTGAGTCTAATTAATCTCATAATTATTAAAAGTGGTTGACCGATTGCCTCGTCGATCGAGGAGGCTTCGTGGGCTTTCTCTTGCAAGTATCGAGCCTTATTCAAGAAGGCGTAGTAGCAATTATATTGATGATTTTCATTCAGTAGTTGCGAACACATCGGAGAGTGATCCTTCGATTGGGGTTGTTGTTTCTACGGGTGGTCCTATTACTAGTGGTATTATAGAGATGATTACTCCACTCATCTATAGAGTGGTATTATAGAGTCCTTTTCCCAACAAAATAAGTTTAAATAGAAGAAGTTCCTAAACCTCCAGGTGCTCCTTCGTCTCCTCTTCCTGCTAGTTTTTCGAACGTTCTTTTGTACGTTGGGTCTGTGTCCTAGAGACCATCTAGCCCCCATCCTTATCCCTTTCTTTCGATGGCCATGCCTGGGAACAAAACATTGTCTATGAACATCGCGAATGTTCATACTCCTCTTTCGGTTGAAGGAGGGGGTACTATTTCTATTTCGACTATCACTCCCAGTGCTTCTATGTTTGGATCTAGATCTATTCCATCTACGAGTGGGGGCACCCAAGGATTTCCTTCCCATTCCGGTCCCTTTTCTTTTGGAATGATAGCTAGTGCAATTCCTTCTATTTCCTTCGCTACTGCTTCTGTTGTCTCCACACCTATGCCTTCTATGGCTAGTGGGTCAGCTTCTTTTCAGGTTTCCCCTTCTGAAGTGGTCACATTCCTAATTCAAACCCTTCCTTAGGATCTTTTCCTTTTACCTCTCAAAGTTAAGGTTTTAATCCTTTCCTCGGAGGTCAAAGCTCTAATAATTTTCAAGGTTGGAACCCTGCTTTTACAGGGTTGGGAGCTAGGAATCAGTTTTTCTTTGGTCAGCAAGGGAGTGTACCTTTCCCTTCCATAGGTGCTTCTCAGGTTTTTTCTCCTTTCGCCAACGCCTGGAACCCTTACCAAGGGGTTTCCTTTCATTTAACACTTCTATTAAGGAATATATCTCTGTTTATGATAATCCTACGATGGGAGGGGGTCCTTCTCCGAATGCTTACAGGCCACAAGGTTTCTATTATGGATCAACCTCTTCTAAAAGCAATCTTTGGCAACCTGGTGCCTTAACAAATCTAGGGTATTATTTTCAAAACATTGGGAATCCTTCCTTTGGGGATGGAATTCCTAGGATCCTCCGCGCTTACCTTTCCTGGGAACTTTGAATTTTCCAGATTTATCAAAATTGAAGAATGATCTAGTTCAATACAGCTCGGGTTAGCCTCCGTTCCCTACTAAACTTCCCTCAATTATTCCAAAATTTGAGGGGAATATTGGTGAGGATCTGTTTGACCATGTTACCACTTTCCATTTATGGTGTTTGTCGAACTCCCTTATTGACGATTCGATTAGGTTGAGGCTATTTCAACACACCCTAACTACAAACATTGCAAAATGGTACCTTGAGGGTACAGGGGGCAGTTTCGCTACTTTTTGCGAGTTGGCTACTATGTTTCTGAACCATTTCCAGTTTTTTATTCGTTATGATGTCGGGACTGATCTCCTGGCCAATTTCCAGCAGGATAAGGTAACACACATTTCTGATCATATTCTGGAATAGAGGAGAAGGAAAAGGTTTATCAAAGCCTATATTCCTAATGAATTCCTTCTCGAATGGTTTCTTAAATCCTTACAACCAAAAATATCGAAGGATGTATCCCTTTCAGGGGTATTCTCTAAGGAACATGCTATATTTAGGGCTCAGTAATTAGAACTGATCTATTCTCAGTATTGGGTACTTAATAAGATCTTTCCGGATGCTCCTCATTCCAAAGTCGATTTAGCCAAAAAGAAGCCAAGTCCTCATGTCGATGGGCTTGTCCATTCCATTAATAGTGGCACGGCCAACCTATTGAATCAACTACAACAATTGTCTTTACAATATGCTCCGTCTGGTCAGGCTACGCCGTCAGTGTTAACCCCTTCTCAGCACTTAAATATTAATGTTGTTCAAGATTCTAACCCCAAAGGAAATCAACAATCCGATGGGAATAAGAAGGGACATAATAATAAGAAGAAAGACTATGGGCAGGTGTAATATTCCCACTTTAGCACACCACTAAATGGAATATTAAATTTTGTTGTTTACACATAGGAGGTAAATAAATGGGTAAGGAGGCCCATAAATTGCAGAAGAATGAATAAAATCCCTCATAATATGAAAGGGGATATCCATAAGAGTGGAATTTCACACCCTCAAGTGTGAAAGAGGACATTTTCACAGAGACAAGGTCAAGTTTGACCAAGTCAACAACGCTGGGATAGGAGGTGGAGAACACCTTGATAGACAACACAGTATGAATGGGAAGAGGGTTATTTGGTGAAGGAAACCCTAATGAGTGGGACCCATGGAGAGAGGGATTTCACTTGTTTAAAAGGAGGGCAAGGCAACCATTGTTATTCATGCTATGTATTATTGATTTCTTGGTTTGTTCAGACTTTGTGCATTCTCCTGCTGTTTAGAAGAGTTGCAGTGCTGCTTAGCACAAGGATTTCCTGTTTAGAAATTCCTTCTCCTTTCAAGAGAGGCCTCTTGAAGGAGATTTCACTTCATTTCTCCACATCCAGGCTTGAGGCCAAGCAACCTCCTTCAGCTACAACGCAGTTTCTGTTGAGAGCTGGATTGTGTTGCAGGGTGTTGCAGTGGAGGGTTGACAACACCACTTTCGAGGATTTTTTCTCAAAGGAGAAAGCTTTCTTTCCTTTAGAACACCAGTGAGGAAGATTCTAGAGCTTATTGCATATTTTGGCTCTTGGCCAACACATTCCCTTTCTCCTACAGCGCAGTCCCTTCTCTAGACTGCGTTATTTTCAGTGTGCAATTGCAGTAAGGGCTTGCAGGATTATTGGAGGGTGAGATATTCAGTGATAGGATCAACCTTTCACTTGAGAGATCCATTGGAGGAGGTTTATTTATTGGATGCAACATCTTTAGTCATCTCCATCCAGTTCCAGTTCTTGAGTTGCAGCTGCTACCATGCAACTCCGATATTTCTGCAGTTTTGCATATTTCAGCCAATCCTTCCAGGATTGACTTGAGATAGTCTTTGGGAGCTTAGATATTCTCTCCCTTTATTGTATGAGCCATATATGTGTAGAGATATGATGTTTTTTATTTCCTGTAGCAGTTCTCTATATATGACTGCGTAGTTTTGATCCATAGACATTTTGCTATGTAGCAATATTCCACCTTATATATGTATTCATGAGAGGCTTGTTTACCTTGTTCATATGAGTTGTATTGTTCATGTTTGCTACTGATTTACATAATAAAATGGCTCCATGGTTTCCATAAATTTTGGTATGATGTTGTTCACTGCTATTTCCAGTTTGTGTTTACATATTGCTGGATCTCCAATTTAGGAATACTATAACATATTCCTAACATTGTAGATTTTCCCTATTTTGGGATATTACAGTGGTATCAAAGCATCAATTTGGGCTCAGCCTGTGGATCTCAGCCATTATGATATCTAGAAGACAAGAAGAAAAAGAGATGAGCAGAAAAGAGAAGGCTCCATTATGTGGAGGAAAAAAGGAAGATAGGCTTACAAAGCTTCTTCCAAGATCTGTACAGAGCATTCATGAAGATTTCAAGAAGATAAGAAGGGAGATGTATACAGAATATCCAAGAGGGTTTAAAACTGAATCAAACTCTAGATTTTCTTATGGGGACTGTGAGCATGCAGCCACACCTTATGATGCACAACGCAGTCACATGCCCAGTTTTTCCATGAGAGAAAGGGAGGAAGAAGGAATGCCTAAGAGGGGAACTCTTATTGGTTTCTTGCATGAATACGAATCTCAAACTCAGAAGTTTAGAGATCATATCACTTTCCCAGAGTTTTGCAAGATCAAGGTGAGGAGGAGCAAGCAGCATAATGTGGATAGATTTCTTCTGTCTACCTTTGATGGTTCACCTACATGTTCAGCCAGGGCTTGGGTGGAAGAGCTAGACACCTTTTTGCAGCAGCATCAAATTTCTGAAGATGAAGCCATCAAAGTAGCAGCACTGCATTTTGGAGGTAAGGCCTATGCATGGTGGATATTTGAGTCTTTTACTTTAAAGAATGCAAATACTTCTTCATATGCAAGGTTCCTTAAAACAATGGTGGAAAAGTTTGATAAGGAAATTTCTGAAACACATGTGGTGAAGCAAAACAAATCTAAACAAACAAAGACCTTACATGTGATGGAGGAAACCACAAAACTAAAACCACTTCAGTAAACCATGGAAGAGGTTGATAACTTGCATCATACTTTGCTAGAGGCAAGACCTTTATCTTATATGTTGGCACAAGGAGGCATGGAGATCCATTTTTCAAAGGAGGATCCAATCATTGGGAGGTTTCCCATTCATGTTGAGGAGGCTGAGGGCAAGAACGCTGCCATATATAGAGTTGATATAGCACCTCATGCAGAGGAAGTAGGAGCTCTTACTCCAACTAGAGGGATTCTTGTATCATTGCAAGGAATTCCGCAGGATCTCACATGTGGAGATCAATGCACAACTCATGATTTACATGTGCCATTGATGATAGAGTGTGAACCTATGGAGATACAAGGAGGAGATAGGGAGGATGGCCAACATCATGTGATGAGGAGCACACACCCCTGTCTATTTCATGAGGTTGATGCACCTAAGAGGGAGACTAGATTGCGTAGTGAGAGCAGGGACAAGTCTGTCCATTCATATATGCAATCTACTCTTGATGATGATGTCTCATTGCATGGAGACATTTCACCAAGGAGACCACCAGATCAACAGGTGATAAGAGATGCTTCACATTTTGAGGCACCATTCATTGATTTCAGAGGAGCGGAGACCTTGGGAGGTCATCTTACAACACTGAGAGTCTTAGGTAGACTCAAGGAGGAGAGAGGCATTCTCTCAACATCATCTTTACCCACTCTCATTTCAAATTCTGCGCTATGGCAGAAGCAGCAGGGGAAGGATAACAACCTTCCAACTTGCATATTTTGCATGGGAGATGTCAAATGAGAGGATAACCATATGATAGATGTTCTTCATGAGAGATCATCAGCGCTGTCACCATGGAGGATAGATCCGTGTTGGAGCTCTCGGCTATTGGTGGAGTATTCCAAGGATCATTTTGTTTGCATGATATTGAATGATCAGCATAGGAGAAGATGCATGGATCATGAGAAGATGGGGGAGATACATAACTCTTTGGAAGATTTAGTTGTAATGTTCCAAATCTAGAACTTTCTGCTCTATCGGGAATATCTTAAGATATTCCAATTCCTTCTTCAGTGAGACATCACAAGTCCATTTCAGAGATTGAATGTTGGGGAATTTACAGGATATGTCTCCTTCTAAATAAGGGAGAGATCCTGAGGCTAGCTGGCCCTTCACAGACTCTGTCTATGGATATGCAATATTCCACCTCGGGAATTTCTGCTACAGGGTCCTTGAGGACACTGTATAAGGAAGCAGCTGCAAAAATAAGACAAACCACCACTGGGATGCCCTAGAAAATATCCAATAAAACTCCCTTGCAGAAAATGAGCTCAAAGAAATGACTCTAGATGGGTTATACAGATCTCCCCAATCTAGGTCTCTAAAACAATGCTCAAAGAGAGAGCCTACAACAATATGAAGAACACACTTGGAAATTATGAAAATATGAAGTACATCATAAGAGGGGAAATACTTTAGCCATAATTATATTATTATATCAGCAATAATAAACAAAAATATCATGAGGAATTACCCCCTTATGCAATGGGAATCAATCTCCAATGATTACATCCTGAAATACAAATGTTACTGCAACTACACAAGATGCCGGAGGACCATGCCTGCACAGTCATTAGGAGAGTAGCAGCTACTGAATGTGTACAAAATAGTAATTATGGTGAAGGATACAAAGAAATATCCCAATAACAGAGAATTGGGCTGAAATACAGGATTTCTAGCCAATCTAGGAGAGATTGCTAGAAATGCTAGAAAATACAAAATGTGACAACAGAGTTGTCACTACAACTGAACTGAAATATGAACGAGGCTGTGGTTGATCTGAAATCTACTTGCCCTCCTCTGATAATGATCCAGGTGGATATTGGTGGTCACCCGCCTATTCCACTTGGGGCTCCACCATTGTCTATTTCAGTTTTTCAGTTTCGGCACAGTTTACTATTTTTAGCAGTTTTTCGGGTCCTAAACTTCCGGAGCCGTTTTGAGGCCCTAAGCGACGTTTTTTGGGCAAATGGAGAGCAACATGGGTCCATGGACCGATGTTGCTCGTTCCAAATTTGTAGTCCTCGGATAGATCTTTCTAACAAGGTATGGTACGCGTCAAACATAGATCGTATACCAAAGTTACGCCCCTGGGAAGTTGAAACACCAATTTACCCAAACGGGGCCCATAGTTTTGGCGCTTCATCTCCTAGGGTTAGGGTTTTGGCTGTTTAGGATTTCCCATTGTTTCTAAATGATAAATAGGCCCTCGAGCCTCATTGTAACTCAATTCAGAGGCCTGTAGCCGCCACATCTCTTCTCAGAGATAGCTACCAGCGCCCTAGCTAGTTTTATTTCCATTCTGTCTGTAAGCAAATTTTAGTTCTTTGATATTAATGAAATGAAGTGTTATTTCCGCTGCATCTCTGTATTTATGTTTATATGTTTATTCTGTTGCGTTCCTGCATAAATCCGGATCAGTGGTATTAGAGCGGTCTGCTTTTTCTCGATCCTTCTTTGCATGTCCCCAACGAGGTCGAGGTATAAGGAGCTAGGGCTCGATCTGGTGGAACCTTTGCAAGATCACCCTCGCAAACCTCGACGGACGCCCATGGGGGACGAAAAGAAAGATGAGGGAGCAGGAGATCCTATCAAAATATTGCTCGAGGAGGCCCTCGAAAGACAAAGGAGCGTGATGATGGATAACTTTGCTCAGATCCTTCAACGGCTACCCACCGGCGGCGCATCTGCATCCAGCAGCCACTCTGGAGGCGCGACTCCTTTTAAGGTACAAGTAAATTTTGACATTCCCATATTTGAGGGTCAAATAGATGTGGATGCCGTAGATAGATGGTTGAATCTGTTAGAAGGATATTTCTCGGTTCATGACTTTTCAGACCGGGAGAAGATTATTTTTGCACTCCTCAAAGCTACCCCCCATGTTAAGGACTGGTGGGAAACCTACTGTGAGAACAAGGACCCAGACAGAACCCTCTCTGTTCTCGGCCGTACCAACTTGGAATTCTTTTCGAGACACCGTCAAGGAACAGTACTATCCCGTGGGGAGCTATGAGGACAAGTACATACAATGGACCACGCTGCGACAACAAAGGGATCCAAGATATTGCATGAAATTTGTGAATACATTCCATACCACTGCACAAAGTTGGGTATCAAAATTGAAGAAACATACGGGTCACTAAGTATCGCGTTTCAATGTTGCATAGATACATTCGGAGGAAATGGAGTTCCTCGACATCTCTCTCGCTTGATACCCGACATCTTAGATATCTTTGCCAGATTGAGCGAAATTCAAGCCAGAAGAAGCGGGGCTTTGGAACTTTGGATGCGCGAATCAAAAGCAAGGAAAGGTGCTTCTGACAGCAGAACAAAAGGACGAGCCAAGGCATGGCGGCTAAAGACAACTCCTTAAACCACAAGAAAAGAACAGCACCGCAAAGCCAAAGAAGAACACGGGAAAGTGGTGTGAGTTCCATAAGATCTCCACTCACAACACAAGTGAGTGTCGGGCCAAGCAGTTACTGGTGGTCGTGAGGGCTTCTGAGTCAGATGCATGCTCCGACTCCGAATCAGAACCTGAAAAGGGGAATGAAAAATGGAAACAGATTATTGATGCGGAGCCCAATGCCATTGTTGCCACTACAAAGGTCCAGAAGGAGGAACCGGAAGATCTAGAGGAGGAGGAACGTCTCTTCTACTCCCATATGTGGGTAAAGGGCTCCCCTGTACAGTTCATTGTCGACAATGGGAGCCAAAAGAACCTCATTTCAGCAGACGTCGTGAAGCGGTTGGGCTTGCCGACCACAGCTCACCCACATCCATACACCATCGAGTGGCTTCACCAAGGACGAGATCTCTGCGTCAGCCAGCAGTGTCGCCTTCCCTATAACATCAAGCCCTTCACGGATGAGGTATTATGTGACGTTACTCCTATTGATGTTTCTGATGTATTATTAGGACAACCATACTTGTGGAAGTGTCATGTTATGTATGAGTCTCAACCTCATGCTGTTATTGTTACTTTGGAAAATAAGTTGTACAGGATACCGGAGGTACCACCTCCTACCGCTATCTCTTTGGTTACTGCAAAACAATGCAGTAAGCTCATTTCCCAAACCAGGAAATTCGTTTTCCTGATGATCCGAC